>JAKZHN010000047.1:194761-267116 GCA_037179335.1 Cyclaneusma minus | reverse complement strand
AAGGCTTCATTGGCTGGGTTCTTGACCCTGAAGACCAGGAGCATTTAGTCACTCGCTGGGCTGCTAGAAAACACCTATAAATTAGCACGGGAGGGGCTTGCTTCGAGACCTCAAGAGCCGACGAGGACGTAGACCAGGACGACCGGCCTGTCTAGTTCATGATGTGATTCTCGATTGTGGAACTGTGATCTATGAAGATCCACTTCCCACCGTAGAGTGGTACTTGGTTTAGAAAGCTGTAAATGTATGAATGCTGCTCGCATACTGGCCCTTGGCATTTTCTGCTGTTGGGAGAGCGCTTTCCTGTACTTTGAGACGTTTGCTGTCGTCAAGGGCTTTGGTATGTCAAAGCTTTGATAGAAGACGATAGCTGCGAAATGTTGAGCCCAGATCGTAACTGGGGCTATGAAAGTGGAAAAGCTGGGTGTTTGTTCAGCTGCGAGCGAGAAAGTACAAGGTCTGGTGAAGGTGCTGTATAAGCATTATAAACCCTATATTCTATATAATTATATTTTATAATAAAAGCATTGAAATTTAATTTTTTTTTTGCTTTTTTAAATAAAAATATATAAAGCTATTTTTATTTAAGTTTAAAATACAGCCATTAAATAAAAGGAAATAATCTATATTTTTTTTAAATTGGCATTAAAACTAGCTTTATAAAATTTAATTTTTTTAAATTCAGCATATATAGCATTATATAGCTATAGGGTATTATTAATTTGCATTTTAATAATTGCAAAAAAAAAGTTTTAATTTTGCTAAAAAACAGGTATAAATTATAAATAAATATTTTCAAAAATATTTGAGTAAAATAATACTTAATATAAATCATGTACTAATATAGGCCAGGTTTTACCAATTTATAAAATGGCTTTAGAATTTAAATTAAAATTCCTAAAAAATATTTATTTTTAATTGTTTTAAATAGATTGCAATACAGTATCTTTTTTAAATTAAAAATAAGCTTAAATAATATCCCTAGCCCAAAATTCAGCTATTTTTTTTAAAAAAAAAACGCAATATAAATAACTAATTTTTAGCTATAATATTAAGTAATGGGGGCCTAAATATTTCTTTTTAGCATTTTTATAGCTATAAATAACTATTTTTAATTTTTTATATAAAGCTATAATAATTTTGCCTTTAATTTATTTTACTAGCCTAATTCCAAATATTTTAACGTGTTTAATATAAATTTCAAAATTAAAAAAAAAAGATTAAAAACACTAATAGCAATAAAAATATTAATTTTAATGGCATTTAATATTTTAAAAGCTTTGCCAAATATAATAATTTTGCCTTTTTGCTTTAACTAATTTGCTGAAGATAAATTTGCAATTGTTTTGGCAATTAAATAAATAATAAATTTATTTTTTTAATTGTTTTTATAATAAAAATATATTTCTATAATATTAAAGTCATTTTAAATAAATTTAAAAAAATACTAATTTTTAGATTTTTTTAAAAGGAATTAAAATCCGGAAGCTTTTTTTAATTAAAACTAGGACATTTGCCTTTTTAGCTAATTTAGCTGAATTTAAAAAGTTTCTTGGTTTTTCAAATCCTTTTTTAATTGGCTATTTCAGGGTTGTTTGGGGTTTAAAAATTGGTTTATTTAGCTTTTAATTTGAATCGTTAAATAATTTTTTAAAAATTGGCTTTAATTTTGGCTTAGAAATTACGCTATTTATTAATTTTAAAAGGGATTGCAAATAATACTAATTTTAAAACGTTATCTTTTAGGATAAAATACAATTTAATTAATATTTAAAAAATATAAATCTAATTATTAATTTTTAGCAAATTGTGGAAGCTTTGCCATCTTTTTTTCTCCGGATTTAAATTTAAAAGCCAAAAAAAATCTATAATAGCAAAACTATTTAGGTTATTTCTAATATTTAAAGCATTAAATACAACGCATTTAGCCCAAAGCTTTCTTATCTTTTTGCTGTATTTTTAAATAGCTTAAATTCTCTAATATATTTCTAAAAATAATAAAAAACAAATTGCAAATTTAAAATATGCATTATTTTTCAAATGGCAATTAAAGCTATAAATAATATTGCTGGACCAAATAGTGTAATATTTATTTTTTAATATAATACTTTTATTAATAATAAAGTTCAATTATTATATTTTGTAAATATTAATATAGCTAAGGCTATTTTTAATCTTGAAATATTTATTCAGCAATTGGATAAATCAATATTATTTTATGGATTTAATAGGAATTGCGAAATATTTATTATTATCTTTATTTCTTTGAATTTTACCATTAATAGTAGATTTTTTCCAAAAATTCTTTTTTTATTATTAATTTAGAAAGTTAAATTTTAAATTTTAAATTTAAATAATAGCAATAGTATTAAATGCTGCTAAACTTTTATAATTGCAAAATTTATTAGCCTTGCAAGCTTAATAGCAAAAATAAGCGCTTTAGCGCAGAAAAAATAATAATTTAAAAAGGCAAATTAAACCCGGTAGTAAATAAGAAAATCAAAGCGGAGCTCCTTTTTAAAGCATTTAAAAAAGTGATTTTTATACCTAAGGCGGTGCTTATATAATATATTATAATATGCGAAATTTTTAAATTTATAAAATAACAACTGGCTAATAGTAATTTTATATTTATTAAATTAATTTTTTTAAAACAAAATCCGGATATTAAAATTTATTAAATTAGCGCTAAAAGCATAAAGCGCAATTTTTAAAAGGTTAGAAAAAAAGAAAAAAGGCTAGAAAAATATGGGTATATTTTTATATGCTATTAAAAAGAGTATTGCTTTTAAAAAGTTCCAAAAGCCTTTTAATAAAAAATTATTAAAACAACGGCTGCTATATTATTTAAATTTTTAATACTATGAATTTTTTAAAAACAATTTTAATATCTTGCCATTATATAGTTTTTATAATGAAAAAATTAAGCTAAAAGGCCTAAAGTCTTAGCTAAGCTATTTTTCATTATATTTTATATTAATAAAGCAGCTATATATTATAAAAAGATATTTGAAAAAGAATTTGGCCGTTTGTTTTACTAATGTTCACATTTTAATATAGTATATTAAATATATTATTTATTATAATATAAAGGGCGCCGGCAATTATAGTATAAAATATGCTAATTGCTATAGCGCGAAATAGGCCAATTTTTAAAAATAATATTAAAAAGTATTTTAATTGGATTTTTATAGTTTTTATTATTTCTTGATTTATATATATATATCCAGGGTTTAATTTAAAATTAAATTAAATTCTTTAAGGTTTAAAACGAGTCTCGTGCGGGGGGGGGGGGCTTATTATAATAGCTTTGGATTAAAATGCTTTTTATAGCTAATTAGCCGAGAGAGTCCTAATATAGTTTATACGCTATATAATTATTAAATTTAGTTTTTATAATAGCCGGAGAGCCTTTTCTTTTTTTATAGCAATAGACACCTATTAATAATAGTTTATATCCTAGCTTTGGTTAAAATCTCGGACCTAGCTCGTGATAAATACGCCGGATTATTTACAATTATAAAATAAAATAAATATCTAATATATAGGCTAAATCTTTTTTTAAATTAGCGAATTTACAATGTTTTTTTTATTTAATATTTAAAGCTTATATTTAATATTGATTTTTATAATTGCTTAAAATTCGATTTTCCAAATTTTGTATTTATGTTAAAAAATATAAATTTTGAAAAAGGGGCATGTCAAATTAATACCGGACTTTTTCAAATTTATACTCGCTAAACCAAATTGGAAAAGCCCGGTATTTACCCGGCCATTTTAATTGCAAAAATAACTAAAATTAATTTTATATTATTTAAGCCCGATTTTTGAGCCTTTTTAATTAATTTTTAATTATTTATATATTTAAATTGATTTTAATTAATTCTAAATTATCCATAATTTAGATTTTGCCCAAAAGCTTTAGCTTCAGCCCTTAATATTTAATTTTAAATATCCAGCTCCAAATATTTAGCTTTAAATATTTAGCTCTAATTTTACTAGTTTTAGCCTCTAGTCTTTAGCTTTGGCTTTAGCAGTTTTAGCGCAATTATATTAAGGTTTGGAAAAGGCAATTTAGTATACGCTATAATAAGGGCGAGAGTAAAAAGATTTTGGCTTAAAATAATAATTAATATAATATTATAATATAACTAAATAGCGTATAAAGCTTTTTAATATATGCTATAATGCGCGCAAGCTAAAATATAAATTGCTAATTTAAAAAAGCATACGCCGGAGGGCCGGAACCTTTTGCTAAAGCTAAAGGATTATAATAATAATAATAATAATAATGGTTTAATAATCGAATATTTAAAAACGCTTTGAAATTATTTGGCGAATGGCGGACCCGGGTAAACCCCGGGCCTTTCCTAATTGAATTTAGCAAGTGTAAATTGGAAAAAGTCCAATATCGATTTAGCACGCTTCTTAGAAAATTATAAAAATTAAATTATATATAAAATTCAAAACTTATTTTAATTGGGATTATTAAGTATTTTAGGATAAAGATCTCCCCACTCACCCTAAAATTCCCCACACTCACCCTGCCTAAAATTTAAGGCAGGAGACCCTTTTTTTTCTACAAAATAAATCAAAACAGCTTTGTATTATTTAGACCTATTTCCAGCTATTTGAATTGGCTTTTTAAATTGTTTTCAATTGATTTTAGGCTATTTATATTATTATTTCATTTCCAAATTATTTAAATTGGATTTAAATTAATTATAAGCTATTTAAAGCCCAAAATACCCAGCCAGCTCCCATTTCAGCTCCAACCCTCAATATCCAGCTCCAGCTCTAGCTCCAGCGCATACATATTAAGGTCCGGGAAAAACAGCCTGGCATACGCTATAGCTAAAAGAAGAAGGAGAAGGGCAAGGGCAAAGGCAAGGGCGAGAACGGGGCTGGTATAATATAATTAGTATGATGTAAACAAACGGCGCATAGGAAATTCTGGCCTCTACAGCCTTTGCTGCAGCGCGCGCAAAACTGAAACTGGTAATTGAAAGCTGAAAAGGCTGCTGAAGCTTGCGCCGAAGGGCTGGAGCCCTTTGCAAAAGCTGGAGCGTGGTGGTGATAGTGGTGGTGGAGGTGGATTGGCGGTCGCGATGTTTAATTTTGCTGCAAAGACATTTGGTCCGGGTAAATGCCGGCGCTTAAATTTTGTTGCAGGTCGACCGATTTTCAAATGCTAAAAAAAGGGTCACCTGCCTTAAATTTTAGGCAAAATGAGTGTGGGGAATTTTAGGGTAAGTGTGGAAATCTTTATCCAGTATTTTATAAATTTTAAAAATTGGGGTTTTTATTTTCGCAATTAATATTTAATTTAATAATTGGAAAATGCAAAAAAGCTTATAATATATTATAATGCCAAAATAAAATTCAAAAAAACTGCAAAAAAAAGGCCAGCAAAAAGAATAAGCAAAAACTTATTTATAAGTAAGGTAAAAAATATAAATAATATAAAAATGGTAGGTAAGCGCTGTAAAAATTAATTTGCGAAAAAAAATAAAGGCAACTTATAGAAGGACGGAGATTTTATATTAAATACGGCATTTCTATAAATTAAAATATTTCTAGCAATCGGAAGAATTATTTTATTAAAGAAGATTTTTTAAACCGCTTGGCGGGCTTAAGTTCGATTTTAGAAATTTTTAAATTATTTTTAATTATAAAATTGCTAGTTTAATTTAATTAAGCGCATTGAGCTTTAATTTTTAGCAATGCGTTTATTAATATTAAAATGTGTTAAATTGCAATTTTATATATATATATAGGCTTTTTTATATATAACGATAATAATATTATAATATTAGCTTTATTTTTTTTATTTTTTTATTATAATTTTTATATTAATAGCTAAAGCTAATAATTTATATTAAAATAGCTTTAATTATAATAAAATATAAATTAATATAATTAATGCAATTTTATTTAATAGGCTAATTACGGTATGAGTATCTTTTATTAATTGCCAATTTAGCGTAATTGCGATTTTTATGCAATAGCCTTGGAAAAATGCAAAAGCTTTATATAATATTTCAATAAAAATCTATATTATCCTAAATCAATGCAAAAAGGCCAAGGAAATTTTAAGAAAAAAAAACAAAAAAACAAAAAAACCAGAATTTTATTGCATTTTATTTTAAGTTTTAATTTTAAAACATAATTGGTTAATCAGAGCAATAAACTAAAAATAATTAAATTATGCAATAAAATTTCCGATATTTTGGCCAATTGTATTAAATATTTTAAAAAAATTCCCGAAAATAATAAATATACCAGATAAATTATAATCTTCTAGCGTATTAGCAATTGTATTAGAAATAAAACCTATATTAAAAAATTGCGCATTATAAATATCAAGGCCTTTAAATTTAATAAATTAAAAAAAAACAGTTATAATAATAGCAATAATTAATTTAAAATATGTATTCTAATTTCCGCTAATTAAATCCAAAAATACCTTAATTAAAAAAACTCTATAATTCTAAATGCTATATTTGCAATTATTTGGGCATTTTTTAAAGCTTAATAATAAAAATATTGCTATAAATATAATCTTTGCTTTTATTGCAAAAGACCAGGATATTAAGGCCGGGAATACGGTAAAAAATTGGCTGCAAATGCCAGGAATATACCTAATGGCTTTATTTTCAATAATTAGCATAAAACTAGCCAGCTTTAAAGCAAATTCTTATTTATATTTGGTTTTAAAAATCCTAAATTTAAATAAGAAAAATATTAAGAAAATTGGGGAAAATTTAATAATTAAAATTAAAAAGAATAAAATTAAAAACAATGGGGCCAATATTTAGCTATAATAAATAAAGAAATTAGCGAAAACAATATTTATAGCGGAATTAGCCAAAATGGTATTTAAGAAAAATATTTTACCAATTTTAATTTTCCTTAATTTAAAAATCTAAAATATATTTCTCCTTTTTTTAAATTTATTTAAAATAAATATTTCCAGCCGGGAAATAATAAAGTTCTAATTTAAATTATAATTAAAAAATACCAAAAAATATATTATTAATTAATATAGTATTTTTAAAATTTTAAAATTTATAAAATAAAACATTGTTTTGCATTTATTTTAGCAAAGCGTTATAATTAATCCTGATGTGTTTTTAAATATACAAATTTATTTATAAATATTTTAATTAATAATAAATATTTTAATATTGGTTTTATTAATACAGAATTTGCTAAAATATATTTTTTTTTTTATTAAAAAGAATTTAGCCTAGGCTATTAGCTTTAGCAAATGAAGAATTTGCTTTTTTAATTATTTAAATATTAATAGCTAAAATTGCTATTTAAAACTATTTTAAACAATAGGCTTTTTTTATTATTAAATCTTTCAAAATTATATTAATTATTTTTGGATTTCTATAGCTGGAGATTTATAATCCGGTTGTTAATTGGGTTAAAAAAATATTTTACTAAAAATAAAATTGTTATATTGGAAATTATTTTCCAATTGGCTATTATTTAGTATAAATATATATTTTTAATAATAGCTTTTTAAAAAACAATTGGAAAGAGGCCAATTTTTAAAATAATATTTTTTATGTTTCCTAAATTAATATTCTATATATTTATATTAATATTTTTTACATTTTTAGTATTTTCGATTTCTATTTTATTTTATTTTATTATAAAAAATAGCAATAAAACAAGTTAGTATTTTTAAAAAAGGAGCTAGTATATTTTTTAAAAAAGCACTTTTTTAAAAGTTTACCAAATTTTTATTTTAAAACGGGATTTTTATATTATAAAAAGGAATCAAACTTAAATAAATCCAAAATTAAAGCCTCTATAATATATAATAGCTTTTCCAAATTTCTATACGTTGCTAGGAAAATAGCAAATAAAATCCGTATTATTATTAAAAAAATAGAAAAGGGAATATGTTTATTATTAAATGCCTTTATTTATGCTTTTTAATTAATATTGGAAATTTATTAATCCACGCCAAATATAAAAAATATCAAAATAAATACTGCAATTAATTTTATTATATTTATTTGCTAAAAAAAGTCCAGTATATAAAAATTATTTCAAAAAAATTGAACAATATTTTAAAATTAAAAATATTGTATATCCGGCGAAAAAAGCTTTTAAAACTACTTAATTTAATACAAAAGAATTTTTTTACAAGCCAAAAATACTTAAACAAGCTATGATTTTTATTTTTACCCGCCTATAATAATTTTCTAGCCTTTTGCTATTCCAGGCAAAAAATCTATAATTTTTAAAATATAAACAAATTAAATAAAATTATAAAAACAAATATTGCTAAATTTATAAAACGAAAGCCTAGCCTAAATAATAAACACTTTAAAATAAGCTTTCTAAATGGCTTTATAATATATTAAATACCTTCCTTTTAAAAAAGGCCAATAAATTACCTTTTAAGCAATTATAAAATTATAAAATTAAATTATTATTTAATATAAAACCATTATATAATAAAAATCTGTCTTTTTTATTAAGGAAACTAAAATATATAAGAAAATAGCTTAATAAGAAAACTTTTTATAAATTTATTTAGAAATTAAAATCCAAATATATTGCATTGCTAATATTAGCCGCCAAATTAAAAAAGGAAATTAAAATTTATTAAAATTATAAAAAACTAAACAATATTACCATTAAAAACCATTATTCCCTGCTATTAATTAAAAAAACCCTAAATATTAGATATAAAGCTAAAATTTATATTAAGTTTAATATTATTGCAATATTTAATAGATTAAAAATAGCGAAAGGAAATAAATAAAAAACGGTATTTATTATCCGCTTTCAATTTTTTAAATTATTAATTATGTCTTTTAAATTTTATAATGCTTTAAATTTATTTTAATATTATATTAGTAATATTTTATTTAATTTGCTAAATAATATATATATAGCTTATTTAAGTAATTTTTTAATTGTTTTAAATAATTTAAAAAAATATAAAAAATATAGTTGGAAAATGATTCGCCATTTAAAAAATACCGGCCTTTAAATTAATGTTTTCAAATATAAATTTAAAATTATCTGTATTAGATATTTGGATTTTTATATTATACCAAATAGTATAAAAATAAACCCAAATAAAATATTTGCTATTATAATTTAAAAATTACCAATTTGTATTTAAAATTTTTAAAATTTTATAGGATTTGCAAATCTTTATTAAAGGTTTATTTGGAACTTTTCCAAAATAGCTAAGCTATTAAATAATTTACTTGGAAAGAAAATAAAATAGATTTGGGAAAAAGCTTAATAAAATACTTTTAATAAATTTAAATAAGCATTTACTTTAGCCCCAATTCTGGTGTTTTTTAATTATAATAAATAAATAATTTTGGAAATGGATGCTTTAAATTATACTTTAAAAAATACTTTTTTAATATGGAAATAATAGGATTTTCTAATCCGTGGTTTATTTTTTTAAAATTTATAATCTTATAAAATGCAATTATGAAACTTATAATAAAAAGCTTTTAGCCATTATTAGATTATTATAGTAATTAAAAATAAATTGGCAAATAAGGGTGCGTTATATATATTTCTTAGCTGTAACAAATAGCCGCTGCCCTTTTTAAATAAAAATGGCAATGCCTAAATATTATGCGCTAAAAGCCTTGCTTAGCTTTTTTAATCAATAACACTTATTTTCTATATATTTCTAATATACACATTTTATAAAATATCCGTAAAATATTCTTTTTGGCCCTATATAATAATCATCCCCTTTTTTATAATTCCGGTCTTTAAAGCTTCCAAATGCGAATTTTTGCTTTCCGGTAATTCCATATTTGGCTTTGGTTATTAATTTCGGCTTTTTATTTTGGCTGCATAAATTAATAGGCTTTTATTAATCTATTATTATTAATAATTATTTTTAAATTTATTATTGCCTAATTTTTAAAATTTTAACTTTAATATATAGCTTACGCTATTTATTATTGGGTTAATTTTAAGCTTTTATTTAATTATTTTTATTATTCCAATTTCCATTTTCTTATATTAAAGTTTATTAGGGTTTTATTATTTTTATTGGCTTATATATATTTTCCCCGCTTTTGCATATATTTGTTTTGCAAATGCCGGAAAATTAATATAGCGGCGGCTTATTTTAAATAATTAATTTGTAAGGTTCTTTTAATTTTCTGCCCCCCTCTTTTTTATATGCATATTATGCATTTTTTACAATAATAATATATTAATTTCTAATTGCATTTTTATTTTTAAATTTTTTTAAAATCTTTTTGGCGAATTTTTTTTATAGCAATTACATTAGGCCTTATTAAAGCTTTATTTATATAAAGCAAGCTTTTCTATTTTTATTAAACTCTGTTTTATTATTGCTTTTATACAGGCTTTTTAATATACGCCTTTTTAGCGAAAATTAGGCCCTTTTTTTAATTTTAATATTATAGCCCTTAATATTTTTAACCGTAAAATACAAAAGCTTAATAATAGCTTATTTTAAATTCCCTATAATAAAACTTTTGCTTATAATTATAATAATAGTATTAAATTTGCAATTTTATTATAAGATTTAAATTATACCTTTATTAAATTCCCATTTACGCTTTAAATTCGCATTTGCGCTTATTACATATAAAGCTTCTATTTAAAGCTTTTTTACTGTATAATAAGCTTATATATCTTTTTTTATTAATTTATTTATTATTTTACAAATTTCTATTATTTAAATTTCCCTATTTAATATAGTTTATAATACCCTTATATTTTACCGCCATTATTATATTAAGGTTCAGGCTTTTTTTAAAAACCAATACGCTAATTGTAATAATAAATTAATTTAATTAGAAAATAATATAAAAATTGCCGGGATTTTTTTCCGCTTTAAAATTATATTTTTTTAAAATATAAAATACGCAATTTATTTAAAAATATTATAACTATAATAATAGCTTCAATTAAAATTATTTTTGCAATTTATACCCTAATATATATAGCAATTAATATTTGGTGTTATTTAATAAATTTATTTCCCGTCTTTTAGATATATTTAATTAAAATATAAATAAATTATTTTTTTAATTATTTTTTTAATAATATTTTATTTACTATAAAAAAACCGGAGTTTTAATAACATAATATAAAATATGGAAATTATAAATTTAATATATATAAATTAAGATTTAAAATTTTTATAAAAATTTTAATTTTGCTAATTATGTTTATTTTATATAATATTTATTTTTAATTAAATTATTTAATATACAAAATCTACAATTTTTATTTGCGCATTTTATAATTTTAAATTGAATTAAGCTTATTATTTAATTTTCATTTTTAATTTAATCTTTTATAAAATATAATTTAATATAATTTAATTTAAAGTATAAAAAAATAATTAAATTTATATTTTTATATTTTAAATATCTTTATTTTTGCTTTTATTTAATATTGCATATAATTAGGCATTTTCTATTTAAATATAAAATTGGAATTAGCCTTTTAGTATTTTTTTTAAAAGCTTGCGTTTTTTTAATAATTTTCCCATTATTATTATAATCCAGCTTTAATATTCTTTTAATAAAGTTATTTAAAATTATTAGGGCATTTTTGTTTTTTTTTAAACCAATATTTAATTCCAATTTTGGCTTTAGCTTTTTTAATATATTCAAAATATAAGCTATTTTTTTTATATATTATAATTTTCTTAATTCCCTATTTTGAATTATTTTTAGAAATTTGAAAATTTGCGAAATATAATTTATATATACCATCTTAAAATACTTTAATAAATTTTAAAAAGCCAATATAAAACGTATTATGCAATTTTTTTAATTAAAATTTAAACGGGAATTTTAAATAATAACCTTGGGCTTTTATCTCTTTAATAATAATAAAAAAAGCCTATATATGTTTCTATTAACTTTCCAGCCTTAAAATATATGTTTTTAATAAATAAAAACACCCAATTCCCTTTCTTAAAATCTGTAATTTTATATTTCTTTGCATATTCTTTTATATATTTATCAATAGCATTTTCCTAATTTTTATAATAATGTATATTTGCTATATTACATTTCGTTTTGTTTTATTATCTTAAGCATTTTAATTTTTATAAATTATATAAATAAATTAATATTAATTTATAAAAAATATTTATATATTATAAAAAAAACTCTAGTCTTTTTTGCTTTATATTATTATAAGCAAATATTATTATAGCCACTTAAATTGCCCAATTTATTTTTTTATTATTGCAATAATATTATATATAGGGTTTTAAAATCCAATTTACTTGCTTTATTTATTTATGTATTTAAAAATAAAACATAATATTATATTTATATTTTATATAAAATTTCTAATAAAAGTCTTTTCATAATATATTAATAAATATAGAACTATAGTTAAATATAATGATTTTAGAACTTTCTATAAAATAAAAGATTTTATTAAAAAATAATTTTATTAAAAATCGCATATTAATATTTTCAATTATATATATAAATTATATAATTTTGGTATAATTATTTATTATTAATAAAATAGCATTATTCATTTTATTTATATATTATAATTTTATTAAAATTATAATAAAATATTGTAATAAATATATTTATAATTTATTGGCTAGAAATGAGAATTATAGCTAATTATAAAATATATATTAGCAAATTTTATTTTATTGGCAAATATAGCAACTATATATATAATTTTGTATTTTTATTTCTATATTATTTTTAAATTGCTATTATTTATTTTTATATAATACAAATTAGCTTTATATTTCCAGTATATATTTGTTATTTTCTTAAGCTTTAAAAATAATTATAAAGCTTGTTTTAATTATTTTGGCTTTTGAATTTTTATAGCTTAAATAAAATACAGCTTTTTATTTGGAAATTTGCATTTATAATATATAAATAAAATATATAATATCAATTTTCTGGCTTAATAATTTCAACTAAAATATAATTGCTATGTTTATAAAATTAATTATATTTTTTAAAAATTATATATTTTATATATAATTAAATAAATAGCAAAGCCTTTATTATAATATAGGCAATCTTTGTTTAATACTTTTACTTAAATAATTTTTATTGCCTTTTTATAATTTGGCCTGTAAAATAAAAAATTGGCCAAAATTTTAATTTTTATAATATATTTAATATTAAAATTATACAATCCCAATTTTATACCCTATTTTGCTTGATATTTATTAAAGTTTCTATATTTATAAAATAATATAAATTATTATAATTTAAAAGCATTTAAATTTTATAATATATATTTTCAATATATTGCCCCCAGCATTAAATTCTTTTATAATTATAAGCAATTTGATATTATATATTTGGTATGTTAATTTTACGCCGGTTAGTTTATAAAATTAGAAAACTGTTAAATATTAATAATATTGTATTAAATTTTTTAAATTTTTAAATTGCTTTAAAATCCCTAATATTGCAAATTTAAAAGCATTATATATAATTTGCAAATATTTTATAAAATTAAAACATTATAAGATTAATTTATTTATAAATATATTTTTAATACTCTAAAAAGCTTTTTACGCTTTTAAAAGCCATTTAAATAAGCTTTTTTTATTATTGTTTATATTATTAATAAATGAATTAATTATAGGCAATATAATTTTATTATATTTTAAAATAAACCGCTTATAAAAATTAGCTTATTTTAAAAATAATTGCAATTTGATATATATAATTAATATAGGCTATTTCTAAATAATATGCATTTTTTCCAGCTTTATATATATATATCGTTTTTTTTACAAAATCTAAAAATAAAATCTTATTTATTTTAAATTTCCATTTGCTTTTGTTTTATAAAAAGCCAATTTTATAAATTTTTAAATATGGCTTTTATATATTTATTATATTTTCTAAAATTTTCCAAATAAATTAAAACATTATTAAAATAAATTATTATAATAATACTTAAAAATTCCCTAAGCATTATATTTATATAAGCTTAAAATATAGCTAATATCTTTATTAATTTAAAAGATATTACAAAATATTTAAAATAGCTATAATTTATATAAAATATAATTTTCTATTTATTTCCCTTTTATATATAAATTTTATAATACGCATTTTTAAAATTCAGCTTAATAAAACTTTTGGCTCTTTTTAACTTAGCTAGAAATTTATTAATTAAAGAATATAAATAGCAATCGTTAATATTAATATTATTTAATGTTTTATAATTAATATATAAATATAAGCTAGTTTTTTAAATATAAATAATATAAAAATTTCTATTAGGCCTTTTAGTTTATAAATCCAGCTTTTTATTAATGCATTATTAAAATATTTTTTAATATAATTAGCTATTTTTTAAATAGCTTATAAATAAATTAATAAAACAAATTTATTTTAGTTTTTATAATACAATTTTAATTAAAATATATAAATAATATACCAGCTTTTATTGCATTAAAAATATTATTAAAATAGCTTAGTTTTTTTGGTTTTTTATATTTTAATTTCTTGCTTTAATTTTAACTTTAATTTTGCTATATAATTTTTATAAATATTTTTAATATTTAGCAATTTATAGCCTTAAAAGCATATTAAAATCGAAGTTTATTTTACCAAAACTTTAATATTTTGCCTAATCTGCATATAATAAAATTCTTATTTAAATTTATAGCACTTTTTATAAAAAATAGTTTTTTATTTATTTTATTAAATATTATTTTATCTAATTTAATATTATATTTCCAGCTTTTATATATAATAATATTTTATTTACTATATTTAAAATATCAATTATTGCGCTTAGCTCCTTTAATTTATCCAGTTTATTTTAAATAATACCTTTATATTTAATTCAGCATTTATAACTAAAGCTGGCCTTAATTTAATTATAATATTTATTATATATTTATTTAAATTAAAGCATATTTGAAAGGAAATTATATAAATACGCAAATATTTTTTATTTTTTTATTTTTTAACTTTTTATATTATTTTTATTATTAAAGATTTTAATGAAAGATCTATAATTTTATTTATTTTTATTTTTATTTTTATTAAAAAAGCAAATCTATAAATATTATATATATATACCAATTTATATTTACTTTTCGCAAATATTAATAATATAAAACTTTTATTTAATCCATTATTAATAAAGGCAAAAATAAAAACCATATTTTAAATATTAATTGCCATTAAATAATTAATTATTATATATTTTTATTTTATAAAAAAAAATTAAATTAAGCAATTATTGGCAATATGTTTGTCTAATTATTATATGTCTATTTATAATTTATAAAATAAAAGGTTCTATTTGCAGCTTTTATAAAGAAAGTTTAATTATATTTATTTTAATTATAACTATTATAATTTTGTTTATAATTAAAGCTATTTTTATATAATTGGCCCTTTTCTTTTATAGCCGCCAAAGCTATTATTATTTAACATATACGCTTTATTACCGGATTATTTATATTTGCAGGCTTTATATTTAAATTCCTAATATGTTCTTTTTATAAATATAATTAAAGCATAAAACAAACAGATATTAATTTTAATTCCGCTATTAGCCTTTATAATTAGGTTAATATTAAATTACTATAATATTATAATTTATTATAATTATTATAATGCTTTTTAAAATTATTTGCATTAAATATATTTTTAGCCTTAAATTAAAAATTAACTTTATGTTTGCGGTTAATATTTTTGGGTATATTAAATCTATATTATATATTAATTTATAATGAAATATTTGATTAAAAAATAAAATTTTATTTAATATTATTGCAAAGCTTAAACATAAACTAATTATTAAAAAGTATAAAAGATATATTTTCTATATAAAAAAATAAAATCTTTATTTTATAACAAAAGAATTAATTATTCTATTTCTTTTAAGCCTTTTTAGCAAATTAATTTAATATATATAATATATATTATCGCTTTATATTTATTATATTTAATTTTAATTTTTTTTAATTTTCTTTTGTAAACTTTTTTATAATTTATAATTTATTTAATAATATTATTATATAATATATATATAGCCTTTAAGTGCAATTAAAACATAAGAAATATAAATTATATTATTTTAAAAAAGAATTACGCATTAAAATAATTTATAATATTTGCATATATTATATATATAATATAGCTTAATATTTAATATATAAAAATCCTTAAATATATAATTTCTTTTGGCAATTAATTGCTTTCTATTAGAATTTAAGCTAAATAAGCTGCATTTGCAAATAAAAATCGCAATTTTGGCCTGCAATCTCGCAATCTTTTTTTTAGCTTTAAATCTTTAAATAATTTATTAAATAATTGCAAAATTATTGGAATTTAAATTTATTTAGCTTTAAATTAAGCTAAAAATAAACATAAAGGCTTGATTAATTTTATTTTCGCGTAATATATTTATATTTCCGGCTAAAACGCTTTAATTTTAAGCTTGCCTAAATTAATTTGCATTAATAAATTGGCTATTTAATTAAAAAAAACTATTCAATAATTTCTAATTTAAAGCAGGAAAATTTTTAAATTATTTTTAGTTATTAATATTAGAAATGCCTTTATTAAATACGGTTTTTTTAATTTAATATATAAATTTTATTAATATTATTATTAATATTAAGTTCTTTTAACATTAAGCGAAATTGATTTTTAGGGCTTTTAATAAAAATTTTATAAACAAAATTATTGCCGAATTTATAGCTACTAATTTAAATAATTATTATTTTGCCAAATTATTGCTACTTTTTTAAATAAAAATGGCAGTGCCTAAATGTTATATATTAAAAGCCTTGCTTAGCTTTTTTAATAAGCAATGCTTATTTTTTACGCACCTTTAGCGTACGTGCCTTGTAAGGTGCCCGCACGGCGCCCTCCTCGGCCCCGTGTAATAGAAATGCCTAAAAAAATAAAAAAATAAAATTTAAAAATTATTAACAAAAAGTAAAATTTAAATTAATTCTAATAATTTAAAATATTTTATGATAATTAAATAGCTAAATTAAAAATAAATCCATCGTTTTAATGTTTTTTTAAATTTAAATTTTTAAATTATTTATAAATTAGAATTTTAAGCAATTAAGCCAAATGCATTAAGCAGGGTTTTATGAAATTAATTTTAATATATTAAAAATAAAAGATTGCAATATAAATTAAAAATACTATTATTAAAATTAAGATTCTCATTTGTAGCATTAAAAAATCTAATAATAAATTTTAAAAAAATACAGCTTACTTTAATACTAATTTTAAATTTGGAGTAAAATTTGGAAAAACCAATTAAGGAAATTATTAAAATAGCTTATAAAAAATCAGACATTGCAATATTAGTATTAGTGGCCCTAAGAAATAAAAGTTTTAAGGCCTCGCTAAAGGATTTGCATTAGGTTTTTGAAAAGTAAATATTGGATTTTTTTATTTTAAATAAATAAATTATATTAGAAAAATTAAAAGGCATAGATTAAATATAAATATTTCCTAACGCCCCTAATTTAGCAATTTAAATTATTTGTAGGCATTATTTTATAGCCGTAATTGGATATTTAAAAAAACTTAAACTCTTCGCAAATATTAGCCAATATTATTAATAATTTGAGATATTTTAAAATATTGCAAAATATATTAAGAAATATAAATTTTATAATAGAGTTAAATTTTTTAGGCTATTATTCTCCGGATTTTTATAGTTTTTACTAATTTCCTTTAAAGCTAAATTAAATATTTCAATAAATTATATTATATTATTGCTTAAATATATCAGAAATAACCATAGCTATTAATATATTATAATAATGGTTTATTAATTTACTAAAATACGCTATTTTATTTTTATTATAAATTTTAAAATTAAAAAGCTTGCAAAAGCTTTTATTAATAGGATTTACTATTTTTATAGCATTTTCAATAATATTATATCGAATAAAAAAATCCAATCTATTTTTTAATTTTAAAACTATTTATTTAAAAGGCTAGAAATTAAATTAAAATTATTATTTTCCTTTTATTTTAAAATAAGTAAATTAATTAAATAATTTAACGCTTATTTAAAATAATATTTAAAAAGCTTTATATTTTTTGCTTAGAATAATTAGATAAATTGGCTATTATTAGCAAAATTTGCTTTTAATAATTAAATATTCAAAACTATAAAAATAATGTTATTTTTCGCTAATTATAAATTTTACCCGTAAATGGATATCAAGCCATTTTAGCCTTGTTTTCCAAATATAATCGCGGTTCAAAAATAAGTATTTTACAAGGCCAATATTATTAAAAACTAAATAAAATGCATTTTTATTTAATTTAAAATACTGGCTTAATAATTAATTAATTACTGTAAATATAATGCCAATATTTATTGTTTTAAAGCCCCGATTTTTAAAATAGGCTAATATATTTATATTAATATTAAAAGTATAAAAATTAATTATTTTATAAAAAAAGGGATTAATAAATAGGCCGATTTATAAAAGGTATTTAAAATATATAAAAAAGCTTGTTGTTAAACCTTTTTAATAGTATAAGGATTTTTCCTATATGTTATATATTTTATATATATGTTTTAAATTAAAACCGGAAATAAAAAAGACTTTAAAATTAAAAAAAATTAATAAGCGAAAAAACAAAAATATTAAAAGCAGAATATTGAATGAATAATTACAAAACATTATCAAAAAATAGAATTTAATAGCATTTGAAATATTTAATTAAAATGCCCGTTTAAATTAGCATTTAGTATATTATATTAAATAAATAAATTATAAATTAAACTGGCAATCGAAAGCTAATTTCCATGGCTTTAAAAAATATTTGTAAAAATAGCATTATAACCATCCGAATAAATTAGGACCCCTAGGCTTTTTTATTAAATGGACCCTATAATATAGCAAAGGTGTAATATAGCCTACCGCTTTAATATAGGCAACCGTCCTAATATAAAATTTAAATTAAATTATAATTGCATTTAAAAAAAGGAAAGGCTTAAAGACATTGCAATATAAATAATAAAAATAGCCGTTTTTTAAAAAAGGGATAGCTTAGAAAAAGCATAATATTAAATATTTTTCAAAAAAAATTATAAAATCTATAAATTACAATTAAAAAGATTTAAAGGATTTTTAGCGCTATTTAAAATAAATAGCAATTTGGAAAAGGATATTATTATAATTTTAATTTTAAATGCCTTAAATATATACCTCGGGCACGCGCTATATACTATATGCCCCAAGCCCTTTTACATGCTAGGCATATATTTTTAGCGCTTTACACTAATTTGCAAAACCCTTAAAATCCTGCAAAGCTGGAAATTTCCTTTTCCAGCTTATAACGTCGCTTTACCTTAACCACTGCCTTGCCGTTAAGCTGCCTTAATACCAAATTTATTTAATTACCAATAATTTGCAATTAAATTTGCTTTAATTATAGCCAATATAATAATTTTAACAATTAAAATTTTATAAGCTATTTACTAAATGAAAATTTTAAACTGCAGCAAACGATCCAAGCAAATTATTATAAATAATACTAATGCGCCAAAATTAAATTTTGCGGAATAAGCAGCAAAATAGCCTTATTTTTATATACAAAATCTTCTCCGGGATTTAATTAACGATTTTACAATACCAAGCTTTTATTTTTTTTAATAATACCTAAATAAAAGATATTTTGCCGCTTAATTGCAAAATAAAATTAGATAAAATAAAAATACAGAATTTGTAAATAGCAATGCCAAATAATATATTTTATTAAAAACTCAATAGCAATATAAATAAAATAACTTGCAAAATTAATTCTACAATAAAAATAAAAAATTCAAAATTTAAAAATGAACGGCTATTATTTAAAGCGATAATATAAATAACATTTTTAAATAAATCCAATAAATTTATCATAAAAAAAAACTGGATATTTACCAAAATTAATTTATATTTAATTCTAAAATATTCCGGATTAAAGCAATACGCTATTAAAAAAAAGGCCTTTTATAAAAAGATATTGATGAAATTAAAAACGTATTTATAAATCTTTTATAAATCTTTTTCAATTTAAAAAATAAAACCAAAAATACTATTAAATATATTTTTCTATATTATTATAAGCAAGCAAGCGGCAATATTAAATTTAAAAATAGCAAAAAAGCTTGGTAACCAATTAAAATATATATATATAAAAACAAAAGCAATGGTCTTAAAAAAGGCAAAACAATTAATAATAAAAAATAGCGAAAAATTAAAAAAGCCTATTGAAACTCCTATTAATATTAAAATAAAAAGGCTTTAATTAGGGCAAGAAATAGCCAATAATAATTAAAAGGCTATATAAAAAATAAAAAAATCCAAATTAATTTAGAAAATAAAAACCTCGAAAATTAAAATATTAGCAATATTAGCAATAATCAGCAATATTTTTTTAAAAAAATCAGTAAATAAAAAAAATTAAAAAGCTATAAAATCAAATGCAAAAAAAAGCAAATTTGCCTATTTATTTAATAATAAAAAATAAATTTAATAACAAAGTAGAAACAATACTTGCAAAATTAAAAATTAAAAAAAGAAATTTAAAATAAATTTAAAAAAACTGCGGAAAAGCAAAGTTTTTGCAATTTCTTTTATAAAATATTAAAGCCTATCGCTAAAATGCAGCAATATATTAAACTTTTTAAATTATTTCTATTAAAGGCTAAAAGAAATTATTAAGATAAAATTAAAAAACAAAAAAATTATTAATATTACAAAAAGCATAATTTAAAAGGAAATATTTATTTTAAAATATATGTTTTTTTTAAAAATTTTATAAAATATAATTTGGTAAATAATTGCTGAAAAAAGAATTACAAAAGGAAAATACGAAATTGCCGGATAATAAGCAAAAGTAATTTGCATTAAATTTATAAAATATTAAAAAACAAATATTGATTTTGTAAGTTTTTAATACACAATTAAAAGCTTAAAAAAAACCATTAAATAGCAGCAATTAACCTTATTTTTTTTAAAAAAAAATCTGAAAATAATAAGCAAAAGAGTTTTTCGAATAAAATTAAAAAAACCAAAATTAAAAACATTACAATAAAAACGTTTGCTAAGCCAATAATAATTGCCTAGGCTATTTAAATAAAATTTAAATAAAATTAAATGATAGCGCATAAAATGAAATAAATTTAAATAGACAATATATTATTAAAAAATGCAAATCTTGCTTAGATTTTTGCCCAAAAGCAAATTAAAATAAACCATTATTTTAAAAGCATTAGAAAATTAATGGTAAAATAAATATTTATTAAAAACAAGAAAATTATAGCATTAAAGCAGAAGCGAAATGACGCTTATTATGCATTCCGCTTGCTAAGCTATTAAAAGCTTAATAAAAACAAATCCTTTAACTTTAAAAAAATTCAAATAAATATAAATATAAAAACTTAAATAAATATAAATAAGAAATTAAATAAGGTTAGAAAAATAATACCAATAAAATCAATATTTAATATAATAATATCCAAATTTATAAATGTTTGCTATTAGGATTGTTTTTACCAAATATTCCAATTTTAAAAAATTTAATATTTAGGAAATTTAGTTTTTTTTTTAAATATATCAATAATTAAATTTTTAAATCTTGCATTTATTAAAATCCTAATTATTTTAATTTTACAGCAAATATTAATTTATAAAAATAAAGAAATTTCCTTATATATATATTCTTTATTAAATTAATTGAAAGCATTTTTTTAGCAAATAAATTATAAAGCAAATATCAATTATTATTTTTGAACAACTAATCCATATTTAAATTTTATTTTAAAACCATTTTGCGGGATATATTTGCATTATTAAAGCAATTATTATATTAAATTTCCTAAATCGGTATAAAATATTTTTAAAACTTATAACCGGAATAGCTTTAATATTATTACAATTGTATACTTTGTACAATTAATAATGCAAAAGACGTTTTAAAGCATATTTTGCAAATTAAAACCGGCATTTATTTAATTAATCTATATTATAATGAAGACTTTTTAATTTATAATAATTAATTAATTTTGGCAATTGCTATATTTCCTTTTAAATTTTATATTCCAAACGTCAATATTTTAGGGCCTTTTAATTTTACTAGGATATTATTTGGCATAGAAATTAATTTTGCGAATTTATATTCTTTCAATTAATTTATTATTTGGAATCTCAAATTAATTAATTAATAAATAAATGGAATAATTATAAAGGAAATTGGAGATAGCCAGCAAGAAAACATTAAAAAACCAGCATTACCCTAAAAGAAAAAATCAAAAATATATAAAATGGCTTCTAATTTGATTTTTTTTAAAAAAAATATATAAAACGTTATAAATGCCTAAAGCATCCGCACAATACTTAAGCAGAAATCTCTGCAAACATGAAATCCTTGCGCGCTACACACAATACATTCTGATACCCATACCCTGCATCTTGGCTTTGATCGTGACTCTCGACGCTCCACATGCCTCAGGCATCTATGACGTCCCACAAGTTCGTCTGTGGATCAGATCAAGCTGCCAGACTATCAGTACTTGTCGCCGTTTGGACGATGTGGGTTTTCAACCACGGTACCTGTGAAGCACGAAAACGTCTCGTCTCCGGAAAGTAGTTGCAGCGGATTGAGGGGCCTCACAAACAGGTCGATATCATGGCCCTGCTCTGGGTGAAGCTCGACCAAACCTCCAAATGTGAAGTTCTAAGAGGAGGAAGCGAGTAGGCAGCAGATTAAATACATCCAGTCCGTCGTTGCCGTTTGGATCTCAGCACGAGAATAAATAAAGTTTGCCTATTCCCGATGGGGTTAAGCAGGGCGAGGCGCAGGTACCGATGGTCCGTGCGTGGCACGATGACCTCTCCCTCACCTTTTACAGTCATTGATGCGACAAAAGTCTGAACCCCCCTTCAATATTTAAGAATATTCGCAGTAATTGGAAATATCCCCAGTAATTAGAAATATTCCAAATAATTATAAATATCGCCAGTAATTGGGAATATTCTTGAATATTGTAAAGATTTTAATACATAGCTAACTACTGTTACACGTTTGAGACAGGAAGGGGTTCAGACTTTTGTCGTCCCACTATATGTTCAACTCTCTCGAAGAAGTGGACTTATATCAACTCGAAGTGAGTTATGGAGGATAGACTGTTGATGAACGGGATCTCCTGCCAAACACAGGTGTTTTCTTTGCTGCACGCGTGTTAGTCCAGGCAGTCCTTCCACACCAGATGCCCAGCCGCTCAGACTTGAATTGTCAGTGTTTTGATCATTTTAACAAGGAGTCCTATTCGAAAATGAAAAATGTACAGGATTTGAATTTCATCCAGAGAGATTGGAGAGATCGCCAGAAAAAGCGGAGCACTGATATTGGAAGGTTGCATGATTGAAGTGGGGAATGGGACATGGGCTCATGGGGACTCCGGACAAGGGAGAAAGGTGGGTGGAGTTTGCTGGAAATTGAGAGGGAAAAGCAATGTCATTGTTCACCAGCATGAATCGTTTGCTAATGCACAGCATCGCAAAAACTCCCTGTACCACTCGCTTCAAAGGGGTGTACAAGTGTGTACGAAAGAGAATGCCAGGAGTGCTGAGTATGAAAGAATGAAGCTCTTTGTGTTGTGGTACGACCTCCTCTTGATGGGATCCCAACATGTATTGGGAGGAGGTGCATCAACAGTGCTGGTGAATGAGGAAAACTTGGAACGCATGTCGGCACTCGAGAATCACAGTACCAACCCCCACGACCTGCATAGGATGTTGGCCCCTTGGACTCGATATAGAAAACGAGTTTTTGAGCGAGCTCTGTGATTTGTCACATGGTGTGCCTTGGGACTTCGACCGATACTTCGAGGAACTCCATGACTATCAGGACAGAGGTCTCCCTCCGGACGAAGACAGCGATGATGATGGATGGGAGACTGAGGAGAGTTCGGATGAGAGGCTAGAGTGAGTGTGTGATTTGTCCTGCGCTACTTAGTCCATCTCGTTTCTGCTTTGGCTTTATCTCTTACTGGTTTAGTTGTTCTTTGCTATGCCGCGAATCCTTCCTTCAGCATCTACATGATGGAATTACTGGATGGTGGATTGGTAAGAGGAGGTTCTGAACTCATGATCTCATGCTTTACAGGGCATCGCAAGGATCTTAGTCTGAGTGGCATCAGGGTCAACTAGGCAGATGGAGAGTGGCATGGTCCGAAATCCGGGTTTGACTAAAGATCAGGCGTTGAATTTATCACGCTGAATAAGTATCCAATCAAGGATGGAGTTATTCTCAATTGCATGGTTGCGACCATCGAGTGGTTATAGCAGACGTCGATATGGGTTGATTGACTTTCACCCGAGCCGGTTTTGAGGCCTTGGCTAGAAGGTCATTTACTCCAAACTTTCCTTCCTTCCTTTCGGCCGGAATCAGCCTATCCTACGAGACCGTATAAGTATGGACGCTTTCCACCCGTGGTAGTGAGTCAGTTGTCAGTTATTCAGACTGTACTACCGAAATCAAACACTTCTCAAAGCAGCACCGCATTCAACATGGTCGGAAAACCCATGGACACGAAGATCATCGACACACGGAAGCAAATCAGCGACATGATTGAGTTGCTCGTCTCACTACATGATCCATCAAAAGTCCTCTCTCAGCCACTCATATACATCGATCTCGAAGGCGTAGACCTCTGCCGTGAAGGCACAATTTCCCTCCTCACCCTTCTCATCAACACGACCCCGAGAACACAAGTCTATCTTATCGATGTGCATCTTCTGGGGCCGAAAGCCTTCAACACACCTGGCGTTATACCAAAGAAGGTGGGAAGAACCTTGAGGGATATTCTTCAAGATGAGACAATCCCCAAGGCCTTCTTCGATGTCCGCAACGACTCAGACGCCTTGTTCGCGCATTTCGGAGTCGCACTACAGGGGGTGGTGG
Organism: Cyclaneusma minus; assembly: GCA_037179335.1. Classification (NCBI taxonomy): domain Eukaryota; kingdom Fungi; phylum Ascomycota; class Leotiomycetes; order Marthamycetales; family Marthamycetaceae; genus Cyclaneusma; species Cyclaneusma minus. The sequence continues at coordinate 242,160 of JAKZHN010000047.1, read as the reverse complement.
ACATCCAGCTTATGGAGAGCGCCACACGTACTACCACATCATCCAGTAAATACTTGAACGACCTGGCCACGTGTGTCGATCAAAGCGACCTCGAACTTCGAGCAGATGTCGACTTTGCAGAATGGAAGCCAGCGAAAGAGGCAGGGGAGCGAATGTCCCTTGCCAAATATGGAGGTTCATACGAAGTCTTCAACCAACGCCCTATCCCCAAAGAGATCGTGTCTTACTGTGTTGGTGATGTTCAGTGCCTTCCCGGGCTGTTGAATAAGTACTGGCACAAGCCCAGCCGTTGGAACAACCTGGTCAAGGAAAAGGCCAAGGAGCGCGTCGCGGAGTCTAAGAAGCCAGACTACCAACCTCATGGCCCAAACAGGGCGTTGGCTCCATGGAGTGAAGAGGAGAACCAGTCTTTGGATTTGTGGAATTACGTGCCACCGGTTGAGGATTACTTCGAAGAACTTAATCTCTATGATGACTTCGAAGACGACTACAATGATTGGCGCTATGAGATTATAGAAAACGAATTTGAAGACTGGACTCTCCAATCTTGATGGGAATATGCGGTCCTATTTAGTCGTACTCGGAGTTGATGAGGGCTTACATACTATGGTGAATGGAATCTCTTGTGCATATCTCTCATTGCTAGCCTCATCTCTTGATCTGTTTCCGTGAGTTGCCGGTCCTTTGCCATGATCGTCAGTCATCCAATTCTCCAATTTCCCCCCAGTCACTGAATTTGTAGAAGATGACTACTGAAATCCACATGCCGCATGCCTAGTTACTGCCATTCAGAGATTGTGATACTAAATTCGCAATAGCTGCTCCTTGTGACCACTAATCTTGGCCCGGATGTAATTCATGTTGTGCGTCGTTGCAAATGCTGAATCGTGGTACTTGTGGTGTAAAAGCTTGGAATGCTATAAAGTATCGTTGCCCGAAATCATCATATTTTTGTACAGCCTCGGGATCTGAGCCTACGCCGACCGAAGCGGGAATGTTGAAAAGCTTCTCTTTATCAAATTTCCAACTAAGGCTTCAGAACCCGCCTTGGCTCGACGGCAATCAAACTGGTGAGTCAACGGGTTTTTCCCCGCCATCCTTGGAGTCACGCAATTGTCAATACAGGTAGCTATTCTCTGAGAAATACTTGTTTGTTCGAAGTGATTTGAACTTCGGACTGCTTGTTGCTACCAACCCAGACATGAAACCGCCTTCTCTCCCTCTGCGCACTTCCCGTGAGACTGGCCCGACAAGATCTTTTTCAAGACACGAACTACAGAAAAATCGATTCCATTATACTAACAAATCTCCGATCAAATCACCAAATTATAATTAGACCGTAATCCTATAATGACGTCAAACTTGCGGCCTGCGTGGGATTGGGCGGAAGAGTGATCGAAATCAATCTGGAACCAGATCTTGAGCCAGTTGCGAAATCGCTTCCACGAAACGCTGTTGCCAGTAGTAAGACCAGAGCTCAGCGTCACTGTACCATTTGCGTTTGGTTCCACCAGATGCAAAAGATGCACCCAGTGGCTTTGGATAGGCGGATAGAAGAAAGAATTGGTTGTTTTGTGTTCATGAACCGTAAGGATCAAGTTCCAGAAAGTTGCAAATGGTCGAGGTATCGCGGGATGAGGGAAGACTTCGGGGCTGTCGAGAACCTTTGGGAAATCTGAGTGGCTTAAGATTAGCAGACAAGTTCACTTGGTGGATGACTGAGGAACGTACCCTTGCGTGACAGCACTACATAGCTCTAGGCGGGCATTCTCTGCCTTGTCAAGATCCCTGTTGTCAAGCTCTACACCTTTAAGCTCCATGTTGTGAACAGATGTGTGAAGACGGTGCGTTTCCTCGTTCCCTCGAGAGCTTGTGATGGACTTGTGCCATCCCGAAATCATCCCATACAATTTGTATTCATGCCGTCTCACAATATGGCCTGATTGATGAATTCGACCAAGGCGGTGGGGTGCGGGTAATAAGCTTTCAGGCTTTTAAATTAACACCCGGGTAACCTTTCAACCAAGACTTCAAACCCCGCCCTGGCTGGAAGTGAACTAAATATCCTATCAGTAAATTGTGAGATATGAGCTGGCAGCTCGAGTTAGGATTTTCATATATACTGAATAGGAATGGTCACTTTCATCCTTCTGGACCCGACGGTTGGACTCAGTGCTTTTACATTAACGGTCTCTGAGCACCACTGCGTCTTTCCAGTTTTTAAAGAAATACCTGTTTTGGTACAACGGGATCAAGAGAATAAACTACCTTAGAGTGTAGAGACTAGAGACTTCAAGTCGTGAACTTTCAAAACTTTTGGCCTTCAATTCCATCCTCCTTCCCTGCAGTCTTAAAATTTTTGTCAGGGCGGAACAACAACGACGTGCGACAAAACGCAACACAAAATCATTAAAAGGCTTCCATTCGTGGACCTGAGACTTCAGATCCTTGTCTGGAGTCCGTAGCGGACTTCATAATTCACAGCATTGGAATCGACGTGCGACAAAAGACAGTCGAGGGATAACGGGAGACCTCGATTGGTGAGAGTCTGTTCAGTCTAGATCGTGGTGGAACTTAATTGTGAGAGAGTTCAATCAATCACGGGAAGCTTAAATTGAAGGAACTGGGGGGACCGGAAACTGCGGAGAGCTCGATCTTGGCACAGAAGGGAGGACCGACATGGCGTATTCGAGAGTTATGAATCATGATTGATATTCGATGAAGAAGAGCACTCAGACGAAGGTGAAGCTATCCCCACTCAATATCGTGGTAGCGCCAGTCACCTGGCTACCACGTGACTTGACTGGCTGAGCCACGGTAGTCTGGTCTCCCAACAACATGTCTGTTCAAAGTGATTCGAATTTCGGACTGCTTGCTAGTTGTCATCGTGAATCTCAAACCACCTCCCAGCTCCATCTGCTGAGTCAAGACATGTGATTGTGCAGCAAAATTCATTATACTAACTTCGACCAAGTCAAAACTAGATCATAACCGTGTAACGCCATCAAACTTGAACATGAGATCACGAATTTCACTCTCGTCAATGCCTGATTCCATCAGAATACCGTGCCCAAAACAACACTTGGTCCCATTCGTAGAGCGTGTCCCAAACCCCTCCCAGATTCTCTTGCTCATGCTGATCGCGAGGACTGGGATAGTACTCTTTGTATCTGTGCAGCCTTTCCACCACATACGTATTGACTATTTCCTTTTTGTGGGTACTGGGATTGGACGGCGGCCCTTGCCAAGTTGACCTTTGCGGGACTCCAATCTTCGAGAGCGTCCCGGTATATGAGGGATTTGAGTAGGGCGTCGACTTCGTTCGACTCGTGGATCATTTCCGCATCGGTGAGATTCGAAATCGTTTTCCGTTTCTACTGGTTCGAAGTTTGGGCTGAGGCCAACTGATTGTTGGTCTGTCAAGGGCTTGTCACGCCAAAGATAGAATGTGACGCAGGGAGGTGGACGGTCCGCCTTCATCATCACAGAGGGACTTGAGGGTTCGTCCTCGGTGGCGACGAAGAAAACTTGAGGTTCCGCAAGTGCACTAATCGCCTGGAGTATGTTGAGAGCGTCTTGGAGCTCAACCTCGCTGCCGATGGGAAAGTATCCAGCACCAACGTGAAGGGAAGGATCGGTGGGCCGGAGATATCCAAGTTCGTGTACAGCCGGGTCGAAGTCGATCTTGAAATGTGTCTTGAGCCATGTGCAAAACAGCTCCCAGGAAAAGCATTCGCCGTTGATGGCGAATTGTGTATCGTATTCTCTGCCATCTGTAGGCTTTGTCGTAAACTCGTGAAACCACGCCCGGTGACTCTGGACCGTCTGATCGATGAAGGAATCCGCGGTCGTATGCTCTTGGACCATGAGTCTCAAATTCCAGATAGCAATGTCTTCGGGCATAGGTAACACCACGTTAGGGCTATTGAGAATTCTCTGATAACGTGCTTGCATTTCCTCATAACCTGCAAAGCTCAAGATTAGCAGATGGATCACTAGGTCAAAGGCCGAAGAATGTACTTACCCTCGCGTGTTAGCTGTACCTCCATGCGGTCACCCCCCATACCGAGACGCGCCATTCCTTCAATGATTCCTTCTCCAAATTTCATGCTGCCAACGGATGTGTGAAAGGCAGTCCGTTTCCTCGAAACCGAGACGATGGGAAAGGGATGTAGCTCATGAATTGTGGTGCACTTGGACCACTCACAAATCTATCACCATACAGTGGAGAGATGGCCATACTTGTATTCAACCATTTTATCATATGGTATTAACTAATGACTTTGGCCAAGACGGCGGGGGGGAAGTTTCAGGTTAGTAAATTAGGCAGCAGTAGCTAACTTTCAACCAAGACTTCGAAACCCGCCTTGGCTGAAAGTCAACGCAAATTTCGAGGGTCCGTCGGCAAATCAGAGTTCCTACAGCTTTGAGTCACCTTTAGCTTTAGGCAGACTTTCAAACAAACCTCGAGACGCTTATCGGAGCTGCAGGGGTGTTGCCATAGCTCCTCTTTCGACTGCTGAGTCTGGGATCCTCCCAGGAACTGCAACGACAAGGAGATCCATGACCCATGTATGCGCGATATATGTTGGGGAGCGGGACGTTGATGCCTGCACACGTACAGTGGGGTGAGGATCAACGTTCCTAGTCGGATTGTCCAAGTACGGCAGCGCGGCTTGCTTCCCGATTGAGAAACGACACAAGCAAATACGACGGGATGACAGCCCCAGGGACCCGAAAGCTTCCGTGGGAGTTTGGAAGCAACATTGAGTACACCCAAGCATCCAGTTCTGTCCAACTGATCCGTGTGATAGTCCCGCCTCGAGAAGCATCATCAACATCTCGGTATTTAAAACATCCACAGCAAGAGGTCTGCCCAACTGCTCCCCAACTTCCATCTTCCAGGCGACTCTTCCTCAACAAGCATAGTAGCACTTCATGCTATGAATTGCATAGTCATCTGTCCCACTCGTCCAGCATTTCTCATGCCTCTCGTTGCCTGTCTCACCGACTTTATTCTTGCACAGTCGATCCCAGTAGGTGACACAGTTGGTCCCAAGCCAGCATCTCTCGCCTCCTCGGACATGTACGGAATAGATGGGAGAGTTCTAGCAGCAGCTGTTGCAAGAAAACCAAACATACCAGAGGAATATGGCCGCAACTTACGAATGCGATGTATTCCCGATTACAATTTGGCTTGAATGGAGTCGTATCTGCCAATTGACCAGTGCAATTCTGCTCATAGTAGGCTTTCACGCAGGGCACCTCGTTTGGATTGCTTTCCCCACTTGCTCCTCTGCAATCCGCCTCCATAGAACCTGTCACATGCTTGACGTCAAGGACATTGGGCATGTTCACGCCAGTCACATTCTTGGGAATTCGCGGGATGTTGGCCGCTGCCGAAGTGACCAGGACAGCGAGAGTGAGGGTAAGTGTGGGATGCATTTGGTGGAGAATGATTCGAGAAGAATGAAGTATCGGTGGACTTGAAATGAAATGTGGGTTCGACAGCGAGACAGGGAGTATCAGACAACTCTTGAAGGGAAAAAGGAGGAAATCGAGGTTGACGGAAAGAGAGAAAAATGAAGCTCGGGGGAACTCGCAACCTAAGCTACCTTGCATGCTCGTCGCCGGTGAGAGTGAAAGATTCCTCACTTTCCCAAACATGCATGGTTGTCGAGGTCCTCGCGGACATGATACCCGTGGCCAGCAAGAGTCGAGAGAATCCCAGAACCACCAAGTCCTTTCTCACGGGCCTGCGGGATGCCAATCGTAGGATTTCGGACTGGCCAAGCAGCATCAATGAATTCATTGTCACCATGGGTCTGCGAGACTTCGCATCTCTTGTCACCTTGTGGTCAAGTGCAAACCGCGACGCGGAGCAAAGCAGCTGCAGTGCTGCAGTCGTGAAGATGCGTACCTGCGACATGAATTGAGATCGACGGACTACAATCAGGGAAATTCAAGGAGACCCGGCGAATAGTCCGCGAATATGGATTTCGAGGATTTCAAAGCAACATGAACCTCGTCGTCGTCGTCGTTGAGAAGGTTCGCTTCGAAGTTGCGACTTGTCCTCAAGAAAAACGAAGATGACAAAGCAAGGGCTTGGCGCCAAGACCACTCTCACGTGAATTCCCGACGTCGCATGTATCATGACCGCCTCTCTCTCGTCGCCATCCACCATCTTCATTTTCTCGTCGTTCTTCTTTTCATCTCTCGGGGGCGCAAGTACATACCTCGCTCACTAACATGATAAATTTGAGCTTAGTGGGTCTCTGAAGGCCTACAACATTCAACAGCGATGGGCCAAGGACATTCTCAGAGTGGCGGTCGTCGACCAACGACCGAAGAATTGAGCCACGCTCTCGTATGTTATATTTCGCCCTTACACAGCACTGATTCAACCTCAACTTCTGACTGTTAAATTTCTCGGGGCGAAAAAGCTAACATCCAACAGGCCACCAAATTCGCAAAACGCTGCTTCACCCCGCTCGAGCTCTATTCATTCCAGGACGTCTTCAAGTCACTCGCCGATCATCAAGATGGCATCTCATATCTCAAAGAAGAAACCATCGCTCGCTATCTCGAGATCCCCGATGTTCTCTCCGTCTCCCCAGTTCTATTCCAGATGACCTCTTACCTGGGAGCATTTCCATTCGGCCAGAATGCCCCTATTGTTCTTGGCTTCGAGGAAATGCTCATGGTGGTTGTCATTCTGACTGAACGATACACCAAGGTGTTGAAGAAGGGACACAAAGATCGGAACAAGCTGCTCTTTCGGAGTCTTGCTGTTGTTGATCGTGGCCTTAACCAGTCCAAGGCGGATGCTGAGAAGGCAGGACAGAATGATGAGCAGGGGTCGAATGAGAAAGGGGCAGCATCAACCGCAACCCCTCGCAGTCATGTGGCTGGATTTGCTGTAGATGAACCGGCAAATGATGACGAAGAAGACGATGATGATCTGGCTCTGGCAGCCCTGGAATCTCTCGACGCTATTGACGTTTTCAAGCATGGAGATGCGCCTCTGGCTCATGCATCAATCCCGACAGACAATCTACAGAAACTCATCATGCTTCTTCTCCTAATAGCACCCCTCCACGCACAAGAACGCCTATCCAAATTGTCTTCCAGGCTGAATGACAAGGAAAGCCTCGCTGGTTTACGGGACACATCACGCAACATTCTATCTGCATTCGTCGATGTTCAGAAATTCCCAAGCATCAGCTTCACTCAATTCGAGCGTGCCATCTCGAGCTCACTACCATTCCTCTTCAACGGACTTTCACCCCTATTCGAACACTTCCTCTTCGACCCCAACCTCGACTTCACTAAGCGCAAAGATGCAGACCCAGCACCAGCACCCTCACTACCACCAGAACTATATCTCCCTCTTCTACCCCGAGGCGGCGAAATCCTCGACCTCAATGTCCTTTCCCAACTCTCCTTCTTCATGCCTCAACCCGTTTTCCGCGGCCTCCGTCTCCTTTACTCCGGCGCCGAATCCGGCTTCGCCCTCGGCAGTTTCGAAACCCACGTCGTCAACTGGCGCGCCCCAACGATCCTTCTCGTCTCCGGGTCCCTCATCTCCGACTCCGACTCCAGCGCCACCTCTAGAGCCTTCGATGCATCTCTCCCCGCGAAGCGTTTCCGCGACTCCACCAACAACTCCAGCAACGCCACCAGCGTCGTCTACGGCATTTACGTTTCCCAGCCCTGGACACAAACACATAAATCCTGCTTCGGCGATACCGACACTCTCCTATTCCAGCTCGCCCCCACTCATGACGTCTTCCACGCTTCCCCCATCAACACAGACTACATCTCCTTTACCAAACCCCCCTCCTCCCACTCCGGCATCAGCGCCGGCTGTCCGCACCCCAAAGCCAAATCCACTGCCGGCCTCCCCACCACCCTCTCCCTCGGCGCCGTCTCCCTCGCCCTCGACGCCAACTTCGAATACGGCGTCTTCACGCACGACTACACATCCGGCGGCGGCGCGTTCCGCAACAGTGAAACGCGAAAGTTTGACTGGCAAGATAGATTTGAGATTGAGAGTTTGGAGGTTTGGGGCGTGGGGGGTGATGAAGAGGTAGAGAAGCAAAAAGAGAGGGTGAAGTGGGAGGAGAGGGAGGCGGAAGCAAGGAGGAGGATTAATTTGGGAACGGGGGATGTGGAGGCTGATAGGGCGTTGTTGGAGATGGCGGGTATTATTGGTGGTGGGAGGAGTGGGGGGAGTATGGGGTGATGTGGGGGTGGGGGGGAGGATGTTGATGGTGAGCACTAGATTGATTAGAGAGATTCAATGTGCCGCTAGAAAACCAGGTTTGTGTCCTCTGAGCTGGACATCTCTGTCTTTGGTTTCTTGCTGTCCTGAAAGCTGCTGAGCTCGGAAGATCTGCTGGAACCGAACAGGTCACAAAAGCCCAACATCTATCTGGTGGAGTCCCTAACAGCAGCCATGATCATCAGAACTCCACTACGCCAAATTCACCGACCGCCGATTCGGCTCGTATAGCGAAATATTGTCAACCATCTTCCGACTGAGACACAACGGCAAACACCCGAGAGAGTACTAGTGAGCTTGACTCGTCAACAAACATTCTTGCCGCCCTCGATGTCGAAACCTAAGGGTTCGGAATTCTACTGCAGTAGCGTTCAAGGGCGTGTATTCGTTTATGGATGGAGCTCTAAGGAGCTCCAAGCCCTTTTAAGGCTATTCTAAGTGTGGCTGCCTAAGGCAGCCACGCTAGTCCCAATACTCGACGATAGGGAAACGAGTCTGCGAAGATCACCTTGTTTTCACATGGGTCGTATCCTTTGCTGCCTCTTGAGGCTTCGTCGCTGCCCCCGCGCCTCCTTTTCTCAGGGGTCTCGATAGATGGACAGTAGAATCCCATTGCACCTTGGGCCTTTCTTCCCGCTCATAGACGGTCGTCCGGAACCTTGGTTAAGCTGTTTCTTTTGCGGTCTTTTCTAGACTATCGGTGTCTTGGGCCTGCGTAATTGTAAGTTGATGTAGAAAGCGCCAGAGCGGACCCATTTCTTTGAAAAATGCAACCTTTCTTGGAAATCACACTGGTTTTCATCGAGGTGCAGCAATCCTACTCAGCGTGATAAGGCTATGTATGGGCTGGCCGAACTCTAACCATTGAGCCGCATCGTGGTCACAAGAAGCGGGAAGTCGAGATGTCCTTAACATAATCTTCGAGCGACGGAGTTTCAATTTGCGAATTGCGATGTACAGATACTGATTCATGACTGGTGTTTGTTGTTTTGCTGTTTTTGAAGGCTGAAGCTATTCCCACGATTCTCCGTGCGACGTTGTGGCGCGCTGTCATTGGTTTGGCCGTCTTTGAAGCCATTCGTACGGTTCTGTTTACGACGATGGTGGGTGTTACCAAAGGCTTTGCCGCGCTATGCCGTTTTCATTCTCTCCGCTATCCTATTGAAAGGCTTGCTTCATCGGTAGCTTAAACGACTGATCATGTTTCGGGTAAACCAACTATTCACCTTTCGCAAAGTCTCTCCGTCGCCCTTATCCCTCTCGTTAGTATATAAAGTCTCATGGCTCCATGCAACTCACCGATTTTCCCTCATCATCCTGCTTTCGTCTTGCGTTTTGCTCTCTCGCCACCAGCCTCCTAACTAAAGACTTACTTTCAAACTACATTGTCAAGATGCTTTCCAAAAGCCTCCTGGTTTTGGCAGCCATTATGACGACAGTGGTGATCGCTGCATCAATGGCATCTGGAGCCGAGCTAGTAACTCAAAGGCGTGGCGGCTATAACGCCCTTAATGGTAAATATCCCGAAGTCTGGACTTCGCCGTCATCCTAATGCTAATACTCTGCAGATTTATTAAAGGCACGTGGGCGCGGCGGCTATAACGGCGTCGACAGTAAGCATCCCATAATCCGAGTTTTCTCGAGTCGTAAATGCTAACACGTACAGATGCGCTGCAGGCACGCGGACGAGGTGGCTATAACGGTCTTGAGGGCGACGCTGGTGGTAACTATCTCCAAATCCTGACTCCCACGAATAGTAACGTTAACATCCCACAGATTCACTGGAGGCACGCGGACGAGGTGGCTACAACGGCCTCGAAGGCACCCCTATTTTTGATTGTGAATCTTCCAATGTCTTAGCCCCCAACGATCACAGGTGTTGACGTTTTTAGACGCCTTGAACGCACGCGGAACGGACTACTCTTGCTCGTGCTCAGACGACCCTACAGCCCCTTGCGGCTGTTAATTCTGTCGAAGCATCTTCGGCGCTTCTTTCTTCTCACTCTTGTCAGTAAGAGCGGTGGAAGCAGACGGATCGTTTTTCTGGTCTCTGGATGGGTAGGAGCTGGAATCCTGGACTGTATTTCATTTGTCATCGCGCTACGGCTTGGGACATTCAACATGTCGAAGGCTGAAGGATGAAAGATGGAGAGTTGTTCTTTGCCATGGCAGCTATTCGCTGTCCCCCTTTCTAAGATCCCAGAACCGTGCCTTGCGAAACTACTGATCGTGCTTGATGGCCAGTTTTGTATTATTCTTACGCACAACTTTCTCACGTTCTGCTAGGATTCTGTACGTTTTCAAAGCCGTCACAGCGAGCCAATTTGTCTTTTTAGAGGATTTTACTTGATGTAGTGAGCATGCCCTTCGTTGCTTTTCTTGGTCCAGGTCTACAGCTTGGTATTGCGCACCCACCTTTTTGCGCCTCAAAATAATGCATTTTAGAAATTTGAGAACGCGTGGTAGTTGCTCTTTTAAAGTGGAATTTTTCTGGACAATGTTATGTTTTGCTTATTTGCCAAGTCACAAGTTTGAAGTTCGAAGGCAATGAACGTCAACGGCCACAATTCATTCTCGTGATAGATTGAAGGGAGGTTAGTCAAGATATTGCCTTGATTTTGGTCGGCATGTCTCCTCCAAAAACCGCTTTTCTCCTACATCAGCTTGGTAAGCTGCTGGATGTTTCCTATGGTTGTTGATCTTTTTTCCAACGCTCATATGATACCACCATCGTAGTGGTCTCAAAATTACCCAAATCCCTGTCACTATATCATCCCACTAGAAACCCCTAAGGCTCCTTGTCATTACCGCCTCGCTCCCCATGGAGTCACCTCAAATGGCTCTGGAGCTGTGGAGACCTTTTCCCTCCAGCTCACAACGTTATTCCACCCTAGAACCTGCCTTGTGCTTGCGCCGTGATAGCCCGGATGAGCCAAAGCATTCTTCAGTTCTTCATAGTCTCGCCAACCCCCCAGCAAAGGTTCTTGACCCGTTTTGTTTCCTTGTCCCCTTCACTCCGGATGCATGCCTTCATGGCTGCTGCAACTTCCTGGAGCGTCAACCTTGACGTGTCACTTGGTACATTTGCCGTCATGTCCACTTTCCAGCTCAGTCGTAGGTTGAAGATATCGCCCACGAGGAAGGGAAGCATCTTTCGATGCTCGACTTTGCTGTAATCCAATATTTCCGGGTATATCCGCAATTTTTCCTGTATGTGGACGTAGGTTTTGGAGAGAATGAGGAAACAGCGCATGAGGAAAGCGACCCAGTCGAAATTGAGGGCAAACAGGTCAGACTGGATAAGGTCCCGAAGGGAATCGAGGAATGACCTGACTGTGAGGGTATTCTGAAGTTTGTCGCTTTGGTTTTTCGAGCTCTTCTGTTGCTTCCCTTTTGTCTGATTCTTGGGGTTGAAAATGCTTTTGCCCAAGCGCTGTTCGACCCGATACCGCGTCACTTCTCGTTTGACCCTGCCGTTGAGGAGATACTGGTCTCCGAAGATTGCGTACAGTTCGGACTCCTCGAAAGGCTTTCGTGGGCCATTCGGGGAGAATGGCAATCCCTTAGATTCCCGCCTGTTGGCTGCGAAGGCAGTGACGCTAATACCTTCCAGGAGGCCAAGGCGTTTCAGGTAATCCTCGCTGTTGTTAGGGTAATCACCAATAAAGATGCGCTCTTTGTGCATCTTGATGACTTCCTCTATATCTTTCCACAGAGGGAAGTCATCTCCATGTCTTGAAGACTCTTGTCTAACAGCATTGTAGATGTCACAGTACTGACTTAGCCTTAGCCTCAGGCACCCACACGTGACCTCACGTGCCCTTAGCGCCGTAGAGCCTGGCGGCAGCCCTTATGGCTGCGCGCCAGCGCTGGAGAGCTTCCCTTTCCAGCTTACAACACAAGTCTATCTTGACCCTTACCTGCAACCCTTGCCGCGCCGTAACAGTTTGTAAGTTCCTTTTATTGGTCGATTCGAAAATCCTGATTTCTAAATTCCCTTAACTTTTGCAAATCCGAATACGACCTTTTACCTTGCAATAACGGCGCACTATATAGCCCCAATTCCAATATTCAATCTTAGCATCCTTAATCCTATTAGCGCCGTTTATATAAACCTGTTTTTATTAAGGCTTATTCTATCCTTGTACCCAATTTGAAATTTTAAAATCCTAATTACCATTAATACCATAAGCTCTGCCATAAATTATGCAGCAGCAGCTGCTATTATCCTAAGAAACGTATATTATTATCTTGCCTAAGCTATTAAACGGGTTGGTAAAATAGCTTTGCCATTTATTAAACTAATTTAGAAATTTGCTAAAAAATGTATTATTATTTATATTGCAAATAAAATTGCGCAATTTTAATATATGTTTATTATATTTAATAACCTTTTACAATAAACCGATAGCGAGATTAATAATAAAAACCTTAAATTAGAGCAATAAAATATAGGCATTGGGGCCCTCTAATTTTTTTTAAATTAAGCCAATACTATTAAAGCCGAATTGTAATTTATTAATACCAAATTATAAATTAAAAATAATAACCTAAAAAAAAATAATAAGCATTTAAAGAATAAATTAAAAAAAATGCCTGCTATAATATACGCTATTTATATCTATCCCTTTGCTTTACGCCCTTGCCGGAAAACCAAAAACCATAAAAAGTTTTCCGGAAATAAAACCCAGCCATTTAAGTATTAAAAAGCATTTTTAAATTGGGTTTTTAAAATTTAATGTATTATAATTATTAATAAGGATATTTTTAGCTTAAAATACAAAAAAGTTCAGTATATTATTAGCTAGTTAAAAGGATATTATAAAATCCAATATAACATTTAATTTAACCAAATTATTAGCAACCCTATTAATAAGGGAAAATAGCCTTGGAAAATTTTAAATATGCTTTTTAATATATTAAAAAAAAATTATTTTGGATAAAATTAAAAAGGCTTAGCAATACCTTTATATTTTAAAGCAAGGCAATATAATTTTTGCAGCTTTTTAATTTAAATATAGCTATATAGCAAATTAGGCCCAGCTTATTTTAAAGCTAAAAATAAATAAATTTCGCATTAAAATTTTAAATATTTTGGCCAGCAAAATTAAGCTTTTATATAAAATACCTAATTTTATAGCATATAATAAATGGGTAAACTGTTTTTAAAATATTAGCAAATATATAAAAAATAAAAATATATAAAAAAGCGCTAGCTTAATACCAAAACCGCCAAATATAATAATTTTAAATAAATTTTAAATGAATTTTAATAAGCCGCTGCTATAATTGCAAATTATAATTATAGTTATAATAATTTTATACATTTATTCGCGTTTTTTAAAGCGCTATATAATATATTTAAAAAATAGCAATAAAATTAATATAAATAATATAATGTATATTTTTATTATAATTGTTTTAAATATATTATTATAAAATATAATAAAAAAAGCAAGCTAATATTAAAAATAATTAGAAAGGCCGCGGTAATAAATTTAAAAGCCGCAATAATAAATTTAAAAATTATAATAAAAAATATTAAAGCAATTAGGGCTATAATAATGGCCAAAACGACATATAAAAATAATGGCCGTAAAAAATATTAAAGCCGCTTTTATATTATAAATTAAAAAAATTATTATTAAAATAAAATATTAATTTAAATTTCTTTTGCCATTAATTATAATAACCAAAAATCGGGAAATGGAATTTTTCTAGCCTAAATTGCAATTAAAAAAACCTACAAAATTAATTATAAATTAATATAGCATTTTGATAGCTTTATTGCCTAAAATATAATATATTATTAAAGCTATAATTTAATAGAAATTCCTAATTAATATTAATTAAACTTTTCTTATTTTTTAAGTATATAATTTTTTTTATAATTTTTTTAATTAATAATAATTTTTTTAAAACCGGCTTTATTAATCGGAATTTTGCTAAAACGTATTACCTATCTTTATTTGAATTTTCTAAATTAAAATAATTAATATTGGCTAATAGCAAATTAGCGCTATTAATTATAAAAATTTTAATTGCCAAAATCGCCATTAATAATTATATTAAAAAATAAATATTCTTTTAATAATATTCTTTTATTTTATTTTAATAATTTTTAGATTTTTATAATCAAAATATTATAATTTTAATATTAATTAAATAAAAAAAGCATTTTATTAAAAAATTAAATATTATATTAAAATATGCTTTTTTAATAAATATTGGCCAGCATTAATATATTTTTTTATATTAAAAATCATACCTATTTTAAAAAACCTAATATTATTTTAAATTGGTTAAAAAATAGGCCAACTTTTGCAATATTATTTTTAATATTTTCTAAATTGGCATTTTTTATATTATATATTTTACCAATTATAAAAAACACAAATAAAAAATTAATACACTTAAAACTAAAAAAATCCCTTTTAAAATTAACCAAAGTTTTATTTTAGAGCGGAATTTCTATATTATAAAAAAAAATCAAATTTAAAAAGACCAGAAATAAAAGGCTGTGTAATATATAACAGTTTTTTAAAATTCCTTTATTCGGCTAAAAAATAGCTAATAAAATTTGTATTATTATTAGAAAAATAAAAAAAATAGCATTTATATTATTAAATATATTTGTTCCTATTTTTTAATTGATATCAAATAATTATTAATTTAGGCGAAATATAAATAATATTAAAATAAATGCTGCAATTAACTTTATTATATTCGCCTATTAAAAAAATCCAATATATAAAAAGTATTTAAAAAAATTGGATAATATTTTAAAATTAAAAAAATTATATATATATAAAATAAAATTTCCAAAATTGCCAGATTTTATATAAAAGAATATTTAAATAAACTATGCTTTTTGTTTTTACCAATATATAATAATTTCCTAGCCTTTTGCTATTTTAAAAAACATATTTATAATTTTTAAAATATAAGTAAATTAAGCAAAATAATTTAAAACAAAATTGCCAAATCTATAAAAGAAAAGCCTAATATAATGAATAAAAATTTTTAAAATAAGCTTTTTAAATGGCTTTAAAATATATATTCTTTTTTAAAAAAGCCAATAAATTGCCTCCCAAATAATTTGAAAATTATAAAATTAAATTATTACCTAAAATCATTCTATCTTATTATAAAATTCAATTCCTTTTATTTAAAAAACTGAAATATATTAAAAAATTGCGTAATAAGCAGCTTTTTTATAAAGTTATTTGGAAATTAAAATTTAAATATATTGCATTGATAATATTAGCCGCCAAATTAAATAAATAAATAAAATCTATTAAAATTACGAAGGCCTAAATAATATTATTATTAAAAGCCATTATTTTCTATCCTTAATTAAAAAAATTAAAATATTATATACAAAATTAAAATTTATATTAAATTTAATATTATTGTTGTATTTAATAAATTAAAAATAACGGAAAAAAATAAATGGAAAATAGTATTTATTACCCGTTTTAGCCTTTTTAAATTATTAATTACACCTTTTAATTTTTATAACACTCCGGCCTTTTTTTAATATTATATTAATAATATTTTATTTAATTTGCTAGATAATATATATATAGCCTATTTAAATAATATTCTTTTTTTTTTAATAATTTAAAAACATATAAAAAATATATTCGGAAAATAATTCGCTGCTTAAAAAATACAGGCCTTTAAATTAATATTTTTAAATATAAATTTAAAATTATTTGCACCAAATATTTAAGCCTTTATATTATACCAAATAATATAAAAATAAATTCAAATAAAAATTTTGCTATTTTAATTTAAAAACCATTTACCTATATTTAAAAATGTATAAAACTTATAAAATGTGCCAACTTTTACCAATGTTTTTTTCTTTTAAAATAGCTAAGCCATTAAATAATTTAATTAAAAAATAAAATAAAATAAATATAAAAACACGCCTAGCAAAATGCCTTTAATAAATTTAAATAAGCATTTGTTTTAGCCCCGATTTTGGCCTTTGTTAATTATAGCAAATATATAATTTTTTAAAAAAATACAATATAAAAATAACGGTATTTCATATTTTATAGCTTATTTTTTAAAGATTTATAATGTTGTTAAATGCAATTATAAAATTTATGATAAAAACTTTCTGGCTATAATTAAATATTTGGAAAAATAAAAACCGGAAATTTAAAAATTGCCAAAACAAAATTAAATTTAAATTAATTATAATAATTTAAAATATTTTATAATAATAAAACAGCTAAATTAAAAATAGATTTAATGGTTTAAATTTCTTTTTTGCTTTAATTTTAAAATTATTTATAAGCCAGAATTTTAAACAATTAAATTAAATGCATTAAGCAAGCTTTTAAAAAACCAATTCCAATATATTAAAAATAAAAAGCTGCAATATAAATTAAAAACACTATTGCTAAAATTAAAATTTTTATTTAAAGCTTTGTATAATTTAATAACGGAAAAAATCCACCTAGCCTTAATATTAATTCCAAATGTTAAAAGGAATTTAAAAAAAAATTAGAAAAATTATTAAAAAAATTATTAAAAGAATTAATAAAATATAAAATATTGCAATATTAGCGCTAGCGCCCTTAGAAAACAAAAATTTTAAGGCTTGGCCAAAAAAGTTATATTTAATTTTTAAAAAATAAATATCCGATTTTTTTATTTTTTAAAAAGATTATATTAAAGAGCTTAAAAAAATAAACCAACTCTTTTTTAATATATCCAATTTAGCAATTTAAATTATTTATAAATATTTAAAAAAAACTTAAAACCCTAGCCAATATTAGCCAATATTATTAATGGCCAAACAAATTAAAAAACATAGCTAAATATATTAAAAAATATAAATTTTATAATAAAATTAAAACATCCAAATTATTATTCCCAAAATATTTGCAATTCCTATTAATGCTATTTAAGGCTTAATTAAATATATTTATAAATTATATTGTCCTTTTGCTTAAATATAAAAAATATTGCTACATATATTAGTATATAATAATAATAATTTGCAAGCTAATTAAAATAAAATACTTTATTTCTATAAAAAGCCTGGAAACTAAAAAACTAGCAAAAGCCTTTTTTAGCAGATTTATTATATTTATAATAGTTCTAATAATATTATTTTAAATAAAGTTATTTAATTTATTTTTTAATTTTAAAAATATCTATTTAAATAATTTAAAATTGACTTAAAACTATTATTCTTATTTTACCCGAAAATTAATAATTAAATAAAAAAGCTAAATGCATATTTAAAATAATATTTTTAAAGCTTTATATTATTTATATAAATTAATTAAATAAATTAGCTATTTTTAGCAGACTTTTCTTTAAATAACCAAGTTTTTAAAACTATAAAAATTATATTATTTTTTGCAAATTATAAATATTACCTTTAAATAGGAATAAAACCCTTTTAATCCTATTTTTTAAATATATTAGCTATTTAAAAATAGGGTTTTTATAAAGCAAATATAATAGCAAATTATATTAAAAAAATTAAAAGCTTTGGCTTAGTAATTTATTAATAAATATAAAATATATATATATATATATATATATATAAATAGGCTAGGCCCTGGCTGATAAAAAAAATCTATTAAAAGGCATATAATTTGGAGCTTTTAAAAAGCATAAAACTTTTTCCAATATTTTATATATTTCTTTTTAAGCTAAAGCCAAAATTAAAGGGCCTATCCGGCTAAAATAAAATTAATAAAATAAAAGGCAAAAATATTAAAGGCTAAATTTTTTTTTTAAAAAATGGTAAAAAAATAGAAATTCAACAGTATTTTAAATATTTATAATTAAAATTTAATACCAAATTAGAAATTTATATACCAAATTCAATAAAAAACTTACCGGCCAAGCTGGCAGCCGGAAGCGGATTTATATAAATATAAAACATATTTATAAAAATAATATTAGTAGTATTCAAATAAGCCCGGCCTATTGGGGTTTCTAATTAAATAGGTATTATAATATAGCAAGACTATAATATAGCTAATTGCCATAGTATAGCCTATCGGCATAATATAGCCTACCGGTATAGTATAAGCCTTTAAAAAGATAGAAAGGCCATAAAACAATTCTTGGCATTTGGAGCTATAATAAAGGGAAAGAGGATTACGTGGTCCTTATAAATAAAAATACGGATATTTTATAATTAAAGGACCACGGATATTTAAAAATAAAGGATAATTTTTAGCGCTATTTGAAATAAATAGCGATTTAGACCGGGGGTATTATTATAGTACTAATTTAGCCTTAGCCTCAGGCACCCACACGTAACCTTATATGCCCTTAGCGCCGTAAAGCCTGGCGGCAGCCCTTATAGCTGCGCGCCAGCGCTGGAGAGCTTCCCTCTCCAGCTCACAACACAAGTCTACCTTGACCCCCACCTGCGACCCTTGCCGCGCCGTGACAGTAGAGATGGGCCATGGACGCCGAAGCCTTCAATGACATATTCATGTTGATGCCGTTTTTGTGTCTCCGGAGAGTGGTATAGAACTGGAGAAGCCCACAGAGAATGGGATGACTTGATAGGAATCCCCAAGGGCGCGCTTGAGTTTGATCGCATATTGGAACACCGGCTTCGACTTGACGTTTCAGATAGTTCGGCTGGTAGAAGTCTTCGTTGATCTATGAATGTTCGAATTAGCCCTGGGTCAGTTATCACGGCAGTAAGATATTTAGAAATTAGATGCCACAACGGAGACTACTTACCCAGTAATCCACAAACGTAATCTCTTTCTCGATTACTCTGTTCTGTTCCCTAGGCCAGAGCTCCGGCGACCCAAAAGTAAACCCAAGCCAAGCCTTCAGGGTTTTCGTGGTATGGGCTCCTGTGGCGCGCAAATCCCTAAGGGGTCGGCTCATGGTCGATTCGTGGATCTCTAGTTGTAGAGAAATACTGTGCTTGACCATTACCTGTTGCATATCCAGCCATAGCCTCGTTGCTAGCACCAGCCAGGTGGGGACTTTTTGGGTCTCATTCATCTGCATCAGACCTCGAGTAAGCTCATCCACAATTGGAAACTCTTGCTTGTCCTTGCTCAGTAAAGGCGTGTATTGCCAAAACTCTGTCAAGATGATGAACTCTTGTCCCTTCCGTTCAGGCCATGAAAATTCCCTGCCCGAAATATCGAGCGACTCGAGGGATCGCTTGATCCGAACCAGATCTATTTCTTTAAACGTCGAGCAGAGATATTCCAGCTGCTTGTAGGTTATAAAGCACGTGAGATCCATCGACTCAATCAACTCCAGGTTGACAAAATCATTTGGATGGACCCTAGCATCCCGGGTTGTGTTTTTCGAGACAGCTTCAACTTCCATGATAAGGCCCGAGAGACTAAGAAAGTTGTTGAGGGATGGAACCCTTTTGGTGATGCTTGCGGTGAGTTCCGCTTCTGCTTTCTGTACCATTTCGATCGCAATATTGGTTGATATAGCGACCGAGGCCAGATCCAGCGTTCCTTCGGCATAGGAAAGCCAGGAAGTGCTAACATGGTTGCGCACGTCGGCAAAATCGTCGAAGAAGGTCGCGACCTGGAAGTAGATTTCCGATTCCCAGTCGTCATTCTCGAGCTCGTAGGTTTTTGTCGGCTTTGGTGTAACTGGAGCTTTTGTCGTCGGTGTATCGTTTCCGACTTCCTCTGGCTCTTCGATGTCAAGGACAGCGTACAAATTGCTCAAATTGCGAGCCATTGTCTCATTGTCCGGAGCATCTTGCTGCTTGGGGTTGTTGGCACCTTTTGGCAGGGCTCCTTGGAGGATCTCTTGGATTTTCTCCAGTCCTCTGATGTAATAAGCATGCCCTTTGTTGCTTTTCAGAGTTTCTTCGTCCAGGTCTGCAGCCTGGTATCGTGCCGCCACTTTCTTCCGCCCCAAAATGACACCTCCCAGAACCTTGAGAACGGGTGGTAGTCTCTTTTCCAGCTTGGAACCTTTCTCGGCAATGTATTGAGCCATTTTCAGCAATTCATTGATTCCCGAGTTTTTGCTGCCCTCTGGCTTTTTCTTTGGGCGCTTCGTCTTGCCATTGGGCTTCTTTCTTTTCTCTTGGAGAAGATGAGGCTCATTTATGCTGGAACTGGCTTGATTCTCCGTCCAGTACCCGAATCGATCAGCCATCGACTCGATCGTCTGGGCGACGTAGGCTGTTCCCTCCTTGTACATGGCGTAGGTGTTCATCTTGACTCGATTCTCGCGTCTGAAGGTGGATAACGACGGAGTAGAAGCGCAGCTTCAGGTCGGAGATGATTGGTATTCGAGGCGCTTCGGGATGTACTGGCGCAACAAGGGATGTTTGCGCTCAGATCGAGGCCAACTAGAACCTCGAGGGGTGAAGATAGTGGACGATAGAGGTGAAGTTGATAAGGTTGATGCTGAAGTTGGTGAGGTTGACGAAGTTGTTGAAGTTGTTGACGAAGTTGGAATGAGGTTGATGGAATGAGGTTGATATTGTGATGCAATCCTGAGAATCAGGTCGGACCTCGGGCAGTGTGAATGTCGTGTCGAGTTCTGGTCGTGGTGTGAACTGCTTTGACGATGGAAAAGGGAAGGAGAGGGAGGAAGAAGGAGTAGCTACTTGAGCTTAACATGCTCATCGTCAGTAGCTCCGCTGTTCGCTTAAAAGTGTCTCGCCTCAGCGCCTCGCCTCAATGCCTCGCCTAGGAGTGTCTCGCCTAGGAGTGTCTCGCCGAAGTTCCTCGCTTAACTCATTGAGGTAAGTGTTTGGGAGCCGCTGGTGAAAAAAAAAATGTGATATCACGGCACCATCCTGTGACCATCCTGTGACCTGTGTCCTAGGCTATAGGCCTATTCACGTTTCTAAAGCGTTTGTTATTATCTAGGATGTCAACTTGCGTGCCGTTATAGTTGAATCTGTTTTCAAGGGGCGTTGATAGCTAATGAGAGCATGACTTTTAGTATATAGCCGTCAACTTCTAGATCTTCCAGTCCGAAATACAGTTAAAATTATAACAAATACTGGCTCAAGCCGGATAATAGGCGATAATGCCTTGTTAGTGTTTGATATATCTGGTATTACAAAAAGCAAAGAGAATGATCAAATGATCCAGACTTAGAAGCAGGTTCCAGACCTTTGATATTTTAAAAAGCCTGGAACAGATACTTGATGTATTCTCTGTGATATGGTATTGAAATTTGAACAGATACTTAATCCCATGCGAATCCGTCAAGAAAGTGGGCTTCACTCACTTATTTATAGCCAAAGTCTGTCTATAGGATTCCGGGCACTGCCTATGCACTGCCCAGACGACTAGAGCAAATGGGTTCACTTTAGACACATAAGTTCATGTTTTGGCAAATGTAAAGCAGGCTGCCAAACTTTCCGCTGACCACTTGACAATATCTTCAGCACGAGTCAACCCACACAAAGGGCTGACAACAGCTTGATTAAACCCGTTTGGGGTTCAAACTGAAGCTGCCCGTTCGGTTTGAAGCTTGAACAGTCACTTCAGTTCAGTTTGAACCCCAAACTGATCATTCAGTCTGGACCAGTGGCCTCGGGTATTAGTTTTTCCGTCTCGCTTTTCCCAGATTACTATTCTCCTGAACTTTAGCTTTTCCGGCTATTTTCGATCAAATTTGAGAGTTTCTAGCCTTTTTCTGGGGATTTTCTTTTGGATTATATGGCTTTTTATGGCCACAATTTCAAGAGAAAGGGGGAAAACTAAAACAAAGTTTCGCCACCAGCAGTTTACTAGTCCAGGTGGGTCCTCAAACTAAAACCGTCAGTCCATTCGGACCCTTAAGTTAGACTTCCACCAAACTGCAGTTCCAAACTGCGAGCTTTTTACAAACCGTAAATCACTGGCGGTCCTGTAGCTTAGACATGCTTACGCACGCCGAGCAGCATAAACAATACCTGGGCCGGCGGCTATAAGGGTATCCTATCATGTGTTGTATCTCAGTTAGGCTGGGACTTGGTGTTCTTCTCGAGGAAACATTCCGTCATCATCCGGGATACTTTGTGGTGGAAACTGCTTCTGCATCGTCCCATTTTAGTTGCTTTGAGAGTCTTCATTCCCAACCCCTTCTACTAGTAAACCAGTAGTTCCTTTGGAGAAGTCTGGATCTCAAACTTGATCACACACTCAAGTTAAGACTGCCATGCGACAAACTAAGTGCAGTTTTGATTCCAAGTTTGGTTCAAACTGCGAAATACTACCAGCTATAAAACTATTACCCATGGTTGTGGTTTCGTCAAACAGTAGATAGAAACTGTGGGAATCTCGTTAATCCATCCAAACTTCTCACCATCACAGACTTCTCACCATCTCAGACTTCACTCAACCTTCAGCTCGCTCCATCTCTTCTGTTCCGAGATGAAACTAATCTTGTCTTCACGCTGCTTGAAATACAAACCCACAAAAGCACAATCATACGACTCCTAAACTCTCCCAGCAAGAGCAAGCTGCTAGTAGTCCAAACAACGACATACCAGCACTATGATAGTGAAGCCACCCGGGGGCGATCACAGGTTAAGGCTGCCAAAAGTACCACCTTAAGAGCTACTACGTACTTGGATCACTCCAGAGACAAAAGACTATATCTCAGTCGCCGCTCAGAACCTCTGCAATTTAGTCCTCTAACCCAGGATCCCGGAAACCAAATTCGCTATTCTCAATCCCCACACTTTAGCAACATCACAAGCCCGTTGAGTAGTCTCTGGAACTAAAAGTCCGAGGTCTTCTTTCCCCGCTGATTCTGCCAAGCCCATTCCCTTGGCTGTGGTTTCGCTAGATAATAGATAGGGACAGTATGAATCTCGTTAATGCATTCATGCGCGTTAATAATTTAATAACAAGGCATTTGGCTCGTTAGGTCTCTGCCCTTTCAGGGAAAGGCCGATCATATTATAGCCCTGCGCTGGACAGGGCCACTACCATCTGACCTGTGAACCCCCCTACGGGAGAAGGGCTGCTGGTTGTCTCAGCGACATCCCAGCACCATGATAGTGAAGCCGCCGGAGGGCGACTGGAAGGTTAAGGCTGCCAAAACTACCTTAAGAGAGTCATAGTTACTCCCGCCGTTTACCCGCGCTTGGTCGAATTCCATCGCTTTGACATTCAGAGCACTGGGCAGAAATCACATTGCGTCAACACCACTTTCTGGCCATCGCAATGCTATGTGCCATGTTTTAATTAGGCACTTTGTCAGATTTCCCTGGTCAATGTCCGTGCCAGTTCGAAGTTGGTTGTTAATTGTGTGCTGGGTGTCTGAAGGCTGCCATAAGGCGTCAGAAACCCGATGCTGGAATGCCCTCGCCCGAGGGCTGAGGAAACCTGCTCCAGGCTCGTCCACCAAAGGCCCACCGCACCCAATCTGCACAATCCACAACCCATTATCCAATCGTTCAACCTCTCGCTAGGATCGCCAACATTTGAACCAATTATAAATCATATAAAAATGTCAAAACTGTCTCGAGACATGTACCCAAGCACGCCATGCTAGAAAGGCTTCAGTTGGAAATAAACGAAAATGTGTACGTACAGTCGCCATATGCACAAAAGAACTCGACAGTTTGGAGAAACCAGACCGACCTTTTACTCTCCATATACAACAACAAGGTCTTGAAATCGGCCCGCGGAATGATTCACACAAAGGAAGTGTGTTGCTCTCGCTCCAACACATGGCTGAATACGACAAATACGAGCAAGCACCAGCGCATTTATTGCGCAAGATCTTGTCAAACTCGGCACTGTAGCCGAAGAAAGCTCAATCTATATGTCATCGTCATTCCATCCTTCTCGATCAATCACGTCTACATTTTTTCGTAATGCTTAGTCCTCGTTGTGATGATGAGACGTCGTGCAGTGATGATGTTCGCTCGTATTACTCGTATTCCTCACCCTCTCCTCCCCTCCCCTGCCCCACCCTCACCCTCACCCTCACCCTCCAAGTTCAGAACGACGATCGTGAACACAATTGGGGGCTGGAACCAAATCATCAAACCAAGGCCGGAGAATCGACGAGAAAACCCATACATCCACAGGCAAAAATACAGGGTGCGCCTTGCCGCGCTTTTGGAGTCCATGAGTCACCAGTCACCAGCACCCCCAAACACTTAAACAATCATGCATATACTTTCATTTACGTCAAAGCCATGCATTCTTTTCTTTCTACACTCTACACTCTACACATACCTCTTATCACTACCCCCATAAGCCCTGCCCCGTAAGCCATTAGCACCACCCTACTCAAACCAATACCCATCCAGCCAGCCCCAGGCCACTCCTCCGCCCCTACCTAATATGCAACGTGCCTTTCAGAAGAATGGAAAAGAAGAGCAAGCAGCGCTGGACGATATAGAAGCCTCCCACCATTCCTTCACCATCCCCCTCCTTAGGTATACCTCCCACAAAAACGCAATCTACGATCTTCCGCCCAGCACCACCAATGACACCCACAATTCCAGCCTAGTCATTAATTTCCACCTCTCCATCCATCACCAGCCCCCCCTCGCAGACCTCAACACCTCAAGCCTTCAACTCCTTCTCCCCCTTTCCCTGCCCCTCTTTCATCTCCCCCAGATTCCTCTCCGCCAACTGCCCCAACCACCCACCCCCCTTCCCACTCTCAACCTTCCCATCAGCATCACAATAGCGCCTAATAACCTCCACAACCCTCTCCCTCGTCCCCCTCCTCTCCAACACCTGCGCATGATCCAGCTCCTCAAACCACACCGTCTCGATCCCCCTACCCGTCCACTCCCTCTCCTTCCAGCTATTAACCACCCTGCTCCTCCTAAAAAACTCTCTTCGCTCCGCATAATACTTCTCATTCGCCCTCAATCTTTGCCTCTCCTCCTCCTTCGCTGATCGCGTTCGCGGCGTCAATAAGCCAGTCTTCATCGCCACCTTCTCATCACTACTCGAGCTCCCCGTAGTCGTAGGCGTCAAACTGCCCTCCCTACTTCCACCATTCGATACCGCATCACCATGCTCCACAAACACCGTGCTCGCACTCTGGCTCAACACCCCCTCGCTCTCACTCCCCTGATCCATCGGCACATCAGGCTCCTGATACTCGCTCCTCGCCAACGCCAAATACTGCCCCACATTCTCCGTATTGACAATCAGATCCCGGCCCCCAATACACACCGTCACATTCCTGCCCCGCATATCGCGTTTCCACAGAATCGCCTGCGTCCAGAACAGATGCCGCGACAGCGCATGCGAGACGCTCATGTCCATCGACGCGAAATACCACAGCTGCAGCTCATTCGCCTTCGTCGGCTTGCGGCGCGTGAAGTTGTAGGCTACGTCTGGCAGGTGCAGACAGATAGTCACTGGGTCGATGAGACACACGGATGCAATGCGCGGTGCTACGTTTGGCGACTTTAACAAGTGTGAAGTCACGACGCTGCCGTAGGAGTGGCAAGCTAAGACGCACTTCTCCCAGCCATGGTGCTTCAAGATCGTCAAAATCTCATCAGCAATAATCTCCTTGCTCAGCGTCGTATGCGTAATCCGAAACGACACCGGCATCAGCTCCACGCCAATAACGCCAATCTGATCATCGGGCGCGCGGCCATCGTTGATTTCCTTCATCATTTTCGCATAAGGATAAATGCCGATGCCGATGCCGTGGATGAAGAGCACGGGGAGTTGCGTCTTGGAGGTGTGGGCGTGGTGCCAGTAGGTGGTGTACTTGACGGGGGATTTCTTGGTGCCGGGCCAGAGGGTTTGCGGGCGGAAGGGGAAGAGGGTGAAGAAGCGGGACAGGGCGGTGCGGTGGAATTCGAAGTTGAACTTCTTCATGCGCTTCCAGGCTTGGTGGTCGACGAAGGCGACGAGCTGTGGTGGGGAGATTGGTTAGCATTGATATTCAGAGATGCGCCGCTTCCAGAAGTGAAAGTTTCTAGCATTGGTTTTCCCCAACATTGGTATTTGCCAGCATTGGTATTTGCCAACGTGAGATTTGCCAACATTGAGATTTGCCAACATTGAGATTTGCCAACATTGACATCGAGCGCAGCGAGGAACGGGGGTCCGGGGGCTGGCCCCCTGGAAGTCTGCCAATAACAGTCCACCATTAGCAGTCCACCATTTTTGCAACCTTGTACTTCCTTGCGGAAAAGGTCATACTTTCTGGAGGACATGGTGAACTGCTAGTAGCACGTTTCCTGGGGGCCAGCCCCCAGACCCCCGAGCCTCGCTGCGCTCGATTTGTTACTTTTCGAGACTTTTCGAGAATGACAAAAAGACGGAATCAACTCACCAGATACCACACCAAGCTGCGATGCAGCATATCGACCTTATCCAGCGTCAGGCGCAAACAAACCGCCTTCCCCCGTCCCGGCGCAATAGGCCTGCCCAACACAGCCTCCGA
The DNA here is from genome assembly GCA_037179335.1 of Cyclaneusma minus. Lineage (NCBI taxonomy): Eukaryota > Fungi > Ascomycota > Leotiomycetes > Marthamycetales > Marthamycetaceae > Cyclaneusma > Cyclaneusma minus. The sequence continues at coordinate 215,504 of JAKZHN010000047.1, read as the reverse complement.
ATCCCTTACATACTCCTCCAACTCCTCGTCATCATCGCCCGGCGGCCCGCCCCTCGCCCAAAAAGCCCACATGAAGAAGTCCTTCATATTCTCTCTCTTGATCTCCTCGCTCGGCGCACCCAGAAACCATTTCTGCAAATACGCCTCGGGGTCTGGAATATACTCGTTGCACAGCTCAAAGAGTTCACGTCGGCCGGCTCGGTCGGGGTGTGGGGGAGGCACGGCGGCGCGCTGCAGGTAGATGCGGTTGGGGAGGTAGACGAGCGTGTAGAAGAGCACTTCGGCGAGGACCCAGCCTTCGATGATGAGCGGGATGCGGAAGCGGGTGCCGCGGAGGCCGTAGAGGGCGATGGTGGTGAGCCAGTAGAGGAAGCAGGCGGGGGCGAGGTAGTGCAGGAAGGCGATGAGGCGGCGCATTTTGGCGCGGTCTTTGGGGGTGTCGCCTTTCATGACGGCCTTGGGGAGAGAATCAGTGGGGTGATTCTGATGGAGGGGGATGTAGGTGGTGAAGGTATACGAGAGAAGAGTGAGGATTGAGTGAGGATTAAGGAGGACTCTTGAGGATGAAGATCAAAGAGGACCTCGATGAGGATCAAGAGGACTTCCAAAACGAGGATCGAGGATGACTCTCGAATACTCGGATCAAACAGTCCTCGTCGTGGTCGGACTCGGAAGAATACGACAAGAAGACTCGCACTCAGAATCGCTTCGAAGAATGGCAAGACACGACGAGACAAGTCTCTTAAGAAAAGAAGGCAGCACCGACCTGGTTGAGCTGTTGCGCAACAATATCACCCGGGTCCAGCGAGAAGGACATGGCAGCGGGGGAAAAAAGGAAATCAGCGCAAGATAGCGAGCAGCGGTGCTTAATGAAAAGCAAGTAATGTGATTATGGCAGCAGGCAAGCCAAGTTTGCGCGATCGGCCAATGATGTGTCGTGTGGTGAGATGAGAGGCTTCGCGGGATCTTGCACTCCAGTCGTACAGCTCAACAGCGCTGGGACATGAGGTGGCGCGCTGCGGTGTTGCGGTGCGTCGGTCCCGCTGGCAGATCCGGAGCTTTTGCTGGGAAGATGACGATGCTGCAGTGTTGCACTGGCAGGGGGGTGGGGGGAGAGTCGAAGATTGCCTGATGGGGAGAGTCGGGGTGGACAAGAGGGTTATAAGTGGGTGACCTCGAGCTGTGTTCCTTATCTGTATCGACGTTTCTTGTCGAGAGCTCTCGTCGCTCTTTCTCACAGCGGCGATAGAGGCGAAAGGTTAAATCGACGGTGAGTGCCATCGACCCGACTCAACAAAGGCTAAATGGAAGTTTCGTGTGCCACCTGTCAGAATGTCAATTGGCTGGTGGTCCCTTGATTCGGCAAACTTGGTCGAGTTTGGCGACATGCAGAATGCAGATTGATGGGCGGCGATAAGATGCAAAAATGAGAAGTCGCCTAAAAGGGGAGCTGTGCTTGTGGATACCAGATGTACATGTATCGATATTTGGTCGCGCTAATAAATCTCTAATAATAAATTGGAGCATCTGGACGGGGATGCTTCCCAATTTTGCTCTCTTCATCCCGGTTAAGCGGACCAGGAACGATCGTCATTGTCAGGGATGAGCGACAGGGATGGGTGTGATCATCATCATCAGCCTGATCCCATCGAGAGGTTTCCGACTTTGACGACACCATCTCGATTTTAATCCATCCGCTTCGAGTAGTATGCGAACGAAACTGCTGCAAGAGTCGGCTTATCTCACCTCAGCTGAACAACGAGAAGGATGCGAAGTAAACTCTGCCAAGAAGACGATGATTCGAATACAAAAACGTGCCTCGGCCCATGCAGCTGCAATGTACGACGCTCTGCAGCGGACACATGAAAAGAAAAGCCGTTGTCTCTGCATGCAAAAGGAACCTTCGAGACCAGAAGGAAAAGGAGGCCCCTTTCATCCAATGCAACGTGTTCATGCAAACCCTATTTGAAAAGGTCGACAGATCCGTGCCGCGAGCCATTACCGATCATCCACCGATCGACGAGGTGACTTCCCGAGATTCGACAAGGTGAATTGCCCGAGATCTCCGATGAGGAGTGCAACATTGACACGCGGCGAGATAATCAAGCTTCCAAGCCTCATCGATATATCGGACTGGCTCAATTTCTCGAATTGTAAATGAGAAAGCATAAAGGGAATCTGCTCAATGTCAATACTCCAGTATCCCCGGAGATCCGAATTCCGAATTTGGTAGAGTAAATCATCTCACCTTTCTACCACAATTCAACCTTTCCATACTTGTCAACTCATCTTGGAGTCTGGATTCTGGAAGAATCATCCATGAGCTCCGAGACCGACTCTTTGAAAGAGATCTTTTTTTGTTCTCATATTAATGCTTTTCCACTCTGCTCTCTGCTTCTACTACTTCTCGATTCTCGGACAGCTTCGTGTCAAGACAGACCTTGGGCTTCCACGAAATACAAATCTGTTAGAGTAACTCATCTCACCTTCTGTCACACTTCAACCTTTCGGTACTCATCATCTCATATCGGAGTCCATGGTTTCCGAAAACGATTCTTAAAAGAAATGCCTATTACTTTCCGCGTCAATGTCTTCCTATTCTGCTCAATGCTTCCTCAAATGACTTATCAATTGCTTCGATTCTCGATCAGCTTGCTGTCCTGACCTCGGAATTCTCGGAACTCCATGTAGGGTTATGGATGATGGGATGGCTTCTCTCGAGTGAAATTTCCATGGGAAGCGTTTTGCTCGAAGGCTTGAGACGTAGAAGTCTGTTGCAGACTCCCAAGTTTCCTCTCGAGGTGCTTTGATGTGTTGGTCGTGGATACTAAGTGGGTGGTACTACTAGTGGTAGTCAACGCCCGAGCTTTCTCATCGTCATTCATCTATCAGACTTCCAAGTTTCCACTCGATATATTCATCACCTCCGCTCGTGGTGAAGTAGCTATCTTCTGCTTCGAAATTGCGCGCAGAACAATCAAGCACTTCCATCAAGGGCTCCTGAAAAGTAGATGACTGCCCATAAGAAACCGCATAAGCAGAGATCTGCACATTGAGTCGGGAAGTCGGCTTCGAACAAAGTATATCTGATGGTTCGGGACGGGTTATCGAGCACAGGTGGCAGCTTATACGGGACGGAGGTTTGCAGGAGATAAATCAAAGGGTTCGCGACGATGTTTCTGGCTCGGCATATGTACCTTTTGCTAGCAACCTCACCCTCTTCGATTGTTACATGTGCATGCTTTTGAAGCAAATGTTGGGTCGAAGGCACTGTTTATAAATGTTGCCGTAGTTTGCAATTCATAGTTTTTTCTGCATGAGAATAATATAAGTCACAGGGCAACGGTAAGGTTTATTTGGCAATGCTTTCGAGCAGATATTCGCTTCAGAGGCGTCCGTATATAACAATGGTAGGCATGGTCAGGGTTTGGTATCTTCTATGCGGACTAGGCACAGCTGGCAGTCTGGACGGGAGGAAATTTAGGGATTGGAGGCTGCATATCGTAGCTATCAGTCTGAATGTTCACTCAGTCAAGTCGTTAGATACTCAAATGATGCCTCTTCTTGTGAGATGCAGTATAAAGATTTAGACAAGTAAAGTCTGCGTGACACTGACCCTCATCCTAGGGATGGTTTATGCTCATCAGGGCGCACAAGCATCCCTTAGCTATCGTCCTGGTAGTGTAGAATATCGAGCTTGACTCTAGGTAGTTTTGACTTTTGGAAAAAGACATGGGGGTTTCAGAATGAGCGTAAGCTAAGGCGCCGATGAAATGCCACTTCCTTCCCACGCGGCTTTCTTTAGCTTATCCAATAGAGAAAGAAGAGGAAATTCTTAATTCAGGGTTGTCAACAGTCCGAAAAGTCTAGTTTGAGGTTCAAACTTGTTGAGCTGTGCGCACCACTAGTCCCTGGTGGTTCGGTCTAGCAACTTCTAGATGTCTTTGAGGCTAGGCTCTTCGAGCTAGCCTTTTGTAATTTGGGTCTTTATTCGTAGCTAACAGCTAGCTACACTTCGAATCTACATCGATTCCTATATTTCAGACCTTCAACAAAACTGAAACTGCCAATCCAGATTGGTTCATAGTCCAAACTGGCCGTCTAGTCCGGACTGGTGGCAGTGGGGATTGATTTTCTCCATGCTGCTAGTTTTCCAGTCCAGTTGAATCCTGAAAACGAAACTGCCAGTCCAGTTGGAAGGCCAAACTGCTAAAGTGCAGTTTCAAACTGCCGTTTCTCACAAACCGTTGACTATTGTCAGCCATGAAAGGAATTGTTAGTGTCCGACTTCTAGCATTGGGCACATTTGCTGATCCGAGTTGAAGAGCTTCAAACTACACTGTGAGTTTCAGTTTAAGGCCCAAACTGGACAGTACCTAGGAGGGTGTCAGAGGAGGAGGGCAGAGGAGTTGGGGTGGCGGGTGGTTGATTGTTTGCGTGGTTGACGCAGAAGGTTAGTGGAGACCACTCAGTTCCAGCTTCAAACCAGAATGGCTTGAACTGGGGCACCAAAGCTCTGAGGTCACTAGGTCCTTCCTTGACGGTCAGATTCTCAGTCAGCAAAGGCAGAACAAACTGCGCTAGTTACTGCTGAGTTGGCAACAAAGCCTCTGAAGGCCCTTAGCACAGAGCTTGGTGGCAGATCAAACTGCGCAGGCCAAGGTGTCTCTTTTTGAATTGGATCTTGCCAATCTGTTGTCCTTGAGGGAGGGACAACTGATCAGTGTCGGTCCGTACAATGGTACGGGGGTTCTACGCGTAGAAGGGTGTCATTCACTGGTCTTTTATGTTAACCTGCTCGTCACGTGCAAAGGAGAGATGAAACCAAGCGGTGTTTGGCGGGAGCAGCCTTGAATTGAAGCTTTTGGGAGCTCTTGGAAGATCTTCTTGAAGCTCTGAGAGCTCTTGAAGATCTCCTGGGAGCTCTTTCTCAAGCCAGAAGCCTCCTTTTTCCTTCCCTGGTAGCGAGAAGAGTTAGAAAAGAGCTCCCAAAGCTTGAATCGGCCACTAGCTACGTACAAAGCTCGATAACTATGTACAGGGACGGTGGGTGGGTGAAATTCGAGACACCTGACAGCTCTGAATTAATATAGATAAAGGAGAGGAGAAGAGAGGAGGAATTGGCGCTCTCTTGAGCTTAATTTCCTTTGTTTGCCCTTCTGCAAGCTCCCTTGCGTCGGGCCGTTTACCCTCCGGGCCACCCACGCTGTCAGGTGACTCGTCCCATATAAAACCACTACATGTATTCGTCTAGAGAAGGAAGGGCCTGGGGAAGGGCGCGCCAGACCTTAAGGGTCTGGTGCCCGTCCGAACCAGCTAGCTCTCCGCTAAGCGCTGTGCTGCCGGCACGTGCCCATGGCCGTCCCAGCTGTCCCAACATGAACCAAGAGGTTGCGTCCGTTCGTGAGGATACTGGCATCTCCAAGTTTTAGAGAAGCTTGTTGGGTCGGTGAAGTGATGGATTAGTGGGGATCGATAGGCGAGGGTTAGGGAAAACTTTGTAGGTATATTGCGGCACGCCGGCAACGCCGCAAGAGACTGCTTTGGTCTTGATGCTGGGTAGGGGCATTTTTTGTCTTTACTTGTTATGGGAACACGAATGATGAGTATAATCAGGCGCAGAAAGACTCGTTTACTTTCGTGGCTGTGTGAGGGAATCAGTTTCCACCCAATCGAACTTGGGCATGTGTATTTTGCTTCCCAAGAATAAGCGGCGGACGTATAGTAAAAATACATGCATATTCCCCGGTACCTCAATCAAATGAGAGTGATCTTGTAGGGATGTTCATCATCACCGGTCAGAGACTCGTAAAACCCTTCGTCTTCAATAAAGCATGAACCCTTTCCTACATAACCCTCTTCTATGATCTTGCGAAGTGTTTCAGCCCTAGGAGTCTCTTCCTTGACAGACCACCAACTGAATGCGCCAAGTCGAGAGTAAGTCCCTTGTTTCGTCGTTGGCTGAAGTATCAGTCCCCTTTTATCTACTATAAACAGCAACAAAAGGGGTTTCGTGTATACTCGTTTCCCGGTCTTGGGATAACCATCGTAGTCTTCCCACTGAACAGCCCCGGCCGTCGTAGAGTCGATAGCATCAAAAAAGATACGCAGATCACTCCTTCGTTCAGGATAGAATTGAACAAGGCTCTCGCCACGTAACAGAGGTCCCGTCATTATTGGCAGTGCCGCGGCCTTGATTTGACCGAAAGGATCCGCCGTCAAAAGATCAATCTTTGGCTCAAGCATGCGAGCTGATTTAGGTCTTGTATCTCCGATTCCCATGAATCGAACTGGCGCATCTATAGATGCCCAGGACCACGAAGGAGCTCGATATTGTTTTGGTCGGCGGCGGTTGTCTGGGGGAGCAACTTGCCGGTCATCAATTCGCCAGAGAAGTTGATAAGCAAAACCGGGAAACCGATCTGTATCTTGTTCGTATTGATCTCCTGAGTGCCATGCACCGGCCGCGAATACACAAGAGCTGGAACGACTCAAATGCTCGTGGAAGAGACGACTCAAACCAGATAGTGCAACAAGCTTGTCTAGAACCGTCAGCATCTACCGCGAACCTGTGATATGTAAACACATATACCTGCTTCTTTCGTCACACTTGTTTTCGAATAATATTCAACCACACTGTTCCAGGATTGTCGAGTGAGGCTGGTAAGCTGGAATCCAAGCTCACCCATACCGTTCAGCACCGGTACCATAGCATTCTCCATTTGTCCTTGACTGAAGCTCTCACCGGCGGATAGTCTGTTACATTCCCAGTACAACTGTTTGCCGCCGAAATACAGAGTGCGAGGTGCCAACACACGCTCTTGTAGAACCCAAGCGCGTTTCGCGAGTAGAGATTGCTCTACATCTGTGTTCCAGGAACTGCGCACAAAGGAACTGTAGAGCTGCTTCTTTTCATCCACGACAACTGCAACTTTACATGACCTGAAAATATCGAGGTTTCGCATGCGGAAGAGGCCCCCATTGCCGTCCTTAGAATCAGCAGCAGCTAAATTCAGCGAAGATCCAGAGTATACGTTTTTCATTGTAGCGGCTTCCTTTTGCCAATCCTTGTCGTTGTCTTGGATAATACACAGCGAATCAATCCAAATATATCGGAATCCAAGGCGACGGGCGGCGTATATCGCATTTTGAAAGGTTTGGGATAGCTTATTATTAGGAATCGAGACTTGAAATTGTTTGAGAACCGCGTTTTCAAGACAGAGTATTCTGACTTTGCCCCAACAATGACTGAGAGTGCAATACTGAGTAGTAAGGGGTAGCTTCTCTGACAGACACAATCTGATAGCTGGCCTATCTAATGAGCCAACGTATACGAGGCGGGTGGGAAGCGAGGTTTGGGTCATTTTCTTTCCGAGCGAAGCACATTGGTGATTTTCTTTGCAATCGGTGAACCATGCTGTAGCAATGGCCCAACTTGTTTCAGAATCAGTCGATGGCTCTGGCGGATGAAGACTCTCATATGGATTGTGAACCTCCAGTAACTCTAATAAAAGTATTAGCAATGCTTTTCAGATGGTGAGATCCATGGTTCTACTTTTGGAATTCCATTCAAAGTTAATTGACCACGAGAGACTGCCCCTCTTGAATAGTATCGTAATCGTAGGGGATGGTTTCTGTGGAATGCGCAAAATAAGACTTTGGAAGATATGGACAGTCTCTTCAGGATTGCGGAATTCCACGGTCGAAGTTGGTTTGCGCTCACTTTGGTTAGAGGTGCGACCACGTGGGCATACAGTTTCCAGGATCTCAGAAGACATTGAAGCTCTCATGATGGCACACAAATCACACGCGTCGCTTAGATTCAGCCCATCTGGGACAAGCCAGTCATCTTCTCTGCGTTTTCGCCAGCGTCGCTGCCTTTCACCAGATGATGGCAAAGCTACCTGGGAAGATGAATTCTGGCCTGGTAACGAGCCTTGGGAAGGGAGCGAGACGGGATCGCGAAATGAGGGCCCGAACAAGATCTTCTTGCATTGATCACAGAGAGGAGACTCTTCCATGGTCGGATCGTCCTGGCTCACGATACTTGAAGCGGTGATACCCGTCGTCATGGCAGTTGAGCCCATAGTGGCAGGATGGCTTTGGAGCTGGACATCAGAATCCTGGAGCTGGACAGCATGAGGATCGCCCTGCGCCTGTTGTCTAGCGGTATCAGCAGGCAATGTCGGACGGCCGGTTGACTCCATTCTTCTTGGCTCGAGAAAAACTGGAGAGCCTTGTGTATCACGTAGGAGGGCGTATGGAACGGCACGCAGACCATCGCAACGTCTGATGAGAGATCGCTGCGCGCCTTTCGGTGTATGAGGGAGTGGGTTTGCGGAGCCAATCAAAGAAGAAGTGAATGGGTACAGGATTTTCGTTCTGGCTGCGGTTTTCTTGGGATGGTGGGATTTCAATTTTCAATGGGAGAGTGGCAGACAAGTAAGAAGTCGAGGAGATTCTCAACGACGTCCAACGAAAGAACCGGTGATAGAGATACCGACGATGATGCTGAGACTGATGCTGAGGATGAAGATGTGAGTGATGCTGAGGAAGCTGGGGAGGATGTCATTGTCTCAGGGAGAAGTCGGGAGAGCAAGCGAGGTGTGGGTGGTCGCTTCCCCGCCCAAGTATCAGAAAGCAGGTTTAGGCAGCAGCCTCTGGTTGCCTCTTAGTTATGCAGGAGCCTCGTAAAGCGGGCCCGGAGCCTTTAAAAAACCCACCAATGGGATAAAGCAGGAGGATATGGTGGTACTGGTTGGCTGATAAGGGGGTCCGTGCTCAATGGTCTGTGTATATCGTAGAATGCCTGCGTATTTGTGATTATATCCATGCTATTTATTTGATATTGATATATGGTAGGAGGACAGCTGACCCCGTCACGTGATTTGGTAAGGCTGGCCGTTAGCCAGAGATCCATTTAGCCAGCGTAGCTAGCGGTATGGGGCCGTAATTTTATTAAATTATTAGAAATCTCTGCAATATCAGCTCTTAGAGCTTTAAAGCAAAAATTGCAATTAGCTATAATTTAATTTTGCTCAATTATTAATTCTTTCCTTAAAAAATCGCCAATACAGCCTATATAACTCAATTCACCAATAATATGGCCTTGAATTTCAATTTTTTTAATTTGAATTATCCTTTTAAGCAATTGTGCCGCAGTGCAATAGCATTGCTAGATAAAAAACGCCTAGTTATATAAAAACGCAAAGTAATTCTAAGCCAATAGCTTTATTATTTAAAATACCGGACAGGCCAAAATTTTTAATCGAAAGCATTTCAAAGTCTATAATAAAATACAAAAAAATGAAATTGAAAATAAAAAAAAATGATTTTTAAATTAAATAAAAGCACGCCTTTTAATTAGCCATTAAATACCAGTAAATAAAGCTTAAAATAATGCGCCAAGCAGCCCCAGGCATTAAAGCGCAAAGCCAAAATCAGAATAACAATAAGCAATATCCTTTTAAATTTTATATTTTTTATTGCAAATTTCCTGGTATTAAAAATAAAATTGTCTGGCAAATGTTTTATTAAAAATTTAATATTTATTTTCTATATCGTTTAAATATTTGCTTTTTTACTAATTTAATACTATATTTTAAAATTACGCTCGCTATATAAAATAATATAATTATTTTAATTTTAGTAATAAATAATTGGAAATTCTTTAGCAAAATATTAAAAATTTAATTCGCTTTTTTTTTAATATAGGCCCAAATTTATTGCAAATAGCATATTCAAATCGCAGCAAAGCTATAATTTTATTTAATTAATTTTTATATTTAAATTCTTGGTATTTATTAATATTCAATTTGAAACAAAATAGTAAAATATATTATTAAAGCTTATAAATAAGCCTTAATTGCTAAATTAAATAAATTTGAAAATTGGAAATTAATTTAAAAATTTATTGAAATCTTTTATAGCTATACTAGGCATATTAAAATAAAAAACTGTTTAAATTTTAATTCCAAATCTAATAGCAGAGATTGAAATACCAAATTGTTTATTTGCTATAAATATAATAATAATAATTGCAATTATAATTGCTATAAATATAAATATAAATATTTGATTTGTAATAAAAAATACCCAATAATTAAATATAAATTTTAAAAAAAAATCCAAAATATAAAGCCAGTAATGCATTAGCATTGCTAATAATATCCGCTAATATATTATTGGCGGGAAGCTTTTTTTTCCTTTATTATTTTTATTAGCAAATATTTTTTTAATATTATTAAATACCCGTATATTGCCGCCAATTAATATATTGCTATTAGTCAATATTAAATAATTACCGCCAGCCAATTTCTTCTCGTTTTCGCTAGCAAATAATTATATAATATTATTGCCAGCTAATATTACCAAATAATTGCCATTAGCCAATTATGGCTTATTATTGCCAATTGATAAATTAAAATTTACGCTATTGGCAGTTTTTATTTTTATTTTTGAAAAATTATAATTGTTTGCCCGCGCTATTGCAAGCCAATATAAATTTAAAATTTAAAATATTTCGTCCAATTCAAATATTTATATTTTCTCTATTTTCTTTTTATTTCCCAATATAATACTATTTGCTATATTTATATTTTAGAAATTTATTTGCTATTTTTTAAAACGTTTTAAAATACAAAGCCCTTTTTAAATATAATAGTTCAAAATAGCATAATTTAGCTAGAAATTTCTATTTAGCTATTTTAGTATTTAAAATATTTAATAAAAATATTTAAAAAAACCTAGCCTTTAATAGAATTAGGGAAATATTATTGAATTAGTTTTTTTTTATATTTTTACTATTGGATTTAGCATTTAAAAAAATTTAAAAAGCCAATAGCTAAAAATTAATTTATTATTTTTTTTTAAAAAAAATTAATTATTATATTAGTAAAAAATCCGCTTATGTTTTTTATATAACGCTTTAAAAGATTTTGAAAATTATAATTGCAGCAAAATACAGCTATATACTATTTAAATAGAATATAAAAAACATTTTTTATATAATTCTAATAGCTTTTTTTTATTAATAGCTTCTTGGCTTTATTTAAAAAGGCTATATATATATTAAAACCGTCCTTCCTTTCGACTTTGCAACCGCCCTATTTATTTTCAATTTATTTGCGAAAGCATAGAAATAAATTTTCAAATTATAGCTTTTCGGCCCTATAGCCTTTTATTATTTAAATAATAATATCCTAATTTTCCTTTTTTTTAAAAAAAAATCCCTAGTAAAAGAAAAGCTATACTATATTTTATATAGCGCTAAATATTTAATAAAATAATAAAAAACAAATTATAGTCAAAATTTTGAGATTTATAATAAATATTATAATTATAATATTTTTAATTTCTTTTTTAAAGCAATATTAAATATTGGAAATCGTTTTTATAGCTATAAAAAAATCTATTATATAGTATAATATAAAAATTCTAGCTGGAAATTTCTTTTTTTGCGCGCTTGCTTTTAATATTGGCTATTTTTATTATTAAAAACTCTGGATTTTTATTGCATTTTTTTCAAATAAAGGCTTAATTAGCAATTGCTATTATATTTTAAAAAACGTTAAAAATAATTTATTATAATAGCTGGAGCTATTTTCAAAATTTAATGGCATTAAATCTTTTAAAAATAAAAATCGCGTATAAATTCATTTTTTTAGCAATGCTTTTAATATTGGTTTTAATGCCTTTTTTATTAATAATTATTCTTTAGCAAAATGCTATTGAAAAAACTACGCAGCGTTCCTCTCCCAATCTTATATATTATTACAATTTTTTATTGCTTTTGCTAATTAAAAAAACCTTTTAAATATTAATATTTTTAAAATTTAAATAATTTTAATTGCTTTTTAAATTTAAAGCGCCAATTAGCAAAAAACTATTATTATTATTTATATAAATAATTTTATAGCACAATATAGCCTTCTAAAGCATATTTTAAAAAACGCCAATCAATATTTTATATTACGCTAATTGCTTATTTTAATAAATTTTTTAAATATTAAATTGGAATCCATTTATTTAATTGGCGCTTTTAATAGCCTAGCAAATGCTTTATTAAAATTTAATTACAAAGCTATAGCTAATTAATGCCTTTATTAGCAAATTTGAATAATTACTAATAATTATTAAAATAATAGGAAAATATTATACTATTAAACTTTTATACACGCTATATTTTCTTTTATAATTTAATTGTTAATATTTTTAAAAAAATATTAAAATTACCAATGCTTTTAAAAACGCTTTTGTATTATAAAAGGCCATAAGGCTTATCCAGCTATTTTTATAGCATTTGTAAAATAAATTTATTTTTATAAAATTAATAATTTAAAATATGGAAATAAATTATTTAATTCCAATTTTTTTTAAATCGCTATTTTGGCAATTAAATATATTTATACTATTTGCTTTTAAAATAATTTAGCCTTTTTATTTTTATTAATTAAATTTGCTATGCAAAAATCCATTGCTTATAAAATAATTAAAAAAAAATCTAATTTAAAATTTAATATATTGCAAAATATAATTGATTTTGCTTTAATGCTAATTAATTTCCCAATCCTGCTTTCGCTATTATAGTTTAATAAATTTATAAATAATAATATGCTTGAAATAAATTGGGCAAAAATATTTAAAATTAATAAATTAATAATTGAAAAACGATTTTATATAGAGAATTGGCAAAAATTTAAAATTTAAAAAATACAATATTAGCATATAGTATTTGCAAATAGCAATAAATACTCTATTTTTATTTTTTTAAATAATAAAGCCAATAAAAAATATTAAAAAATTAGTATAATATTTGCAGCAATTGGTATTAAAATATGCCCAATAGCTGCTTTTTGCGCTATTTTTATATTTAATTTCCAATTTTTCTATATATTATTTTTTTGCTATTTAATTAAAATTTTTAATTGGAAATGCTATATTTTAATAATTAAAAGCCATTTACAATTTCTTGGCATTTCTAATTAAAAGAAATTTACTAATTATAGCATTTATAAAAAGGCTGCCTTTTATATTGCCAATCTGGATATACCGGAGTTCGAAATTTAGCGTATTGGCTATTGGAATTCCAATGCAATAAAGCGCTATTGCAAATATAATTTGAAATTAAAATTTCAGCTAAGCTTTTAATTTTTTATAAATCGCTTTTTGTTTTTTTAAATAAAAAGCGTAAAAATAGTTATTTTCGCCAATATAGCTAGTAATATAGGGCCGCAATTTTACTAAATTATTAGAAATTTTTGCAATATCAGCTTTTAAAGCTTTAAAATAGAGATTGCGATTAGCTATAACTTGATTTTTCTTTTTCCCGCTCTATATAGTTTTTAATTTAATTATATAGCCTTAGCCGGTCGGAACTAGCTGTTTCAATTCCAAAAGCCGCAATGGCGGTCACGTGCCGCCAGCCATATGGGCCTCGCTGAAAGCCTTTTTGGCATTGAGACAGCCAGCTCCGCTGGCTGGGCCCCGCAAATACACTGATCTTTGATCACCCCCTCGCTCTCCTGCATATGACAGACTAGACCATATATTCGCTACTTTTCTTTCGCCAGCTTTTGAGAATGAAAAATTCTTTATTAATTCAAACACTATATCAAGCCCGTTTTTAACAGCCCACCGACTATCTTTATTAGTTTTGCTATTTTATAATTTATTTACTTTTCTAGCTATTTTCTCTTATTACCATGCTTAAGCAAACCGACCGCGGAGTGGCAGAAGTTAAAATGGAGCATGCCAGGGCAACACTACGACTACAATAATCTAGCGCTAATGCTTTTATGGTCGTCCACGAGTCAGCTCAGAGGTATATATCTGAAAAAAAAAGGAGTCTTCCCCCCTTTTCCTCATCAGTTTTCCTTTTCGCCATTTTCTGGGCCTCTAATGCACATTGATACGTCCATCCTGCGTTACCATCGCCTCAGAAGCTGGTTGACTCCTTCGACTTCCTACACTTCCCCTCCTTGGTCGCCGTCGTATTCAAAATCCTCTACTTCAAACCCCGGATCGCTCGAAAGGCTGTTTGCGACTCACCTTGACACATCCATGATTCGCCTTGCCATTTCGCTTGCAATCAGGACACTTGGGAATCTTAGCTGAAGTACACCAGCAAGTCACGTCCTAAAATGTGGGCGTGTCAGGTACGGTGGACACAACAAGGGCGAGTAGTTGGATGAATCTTGTTAATTCCGTCGTCGATGTCCAGAGTCGCGGACCTCAACAATGGGACTGATGAGATTCCTCCGATTATTCGCCCTTGTTGCGTCCCACTGGACCAAGACCCTCGAATTTTGGGATGTTGGTTGCTGGCGTGCTTGTGTGGACTCTTGAGTCGTCTGCGAGAATGCGTCAATACCTATCCACAATTCAAGTCGAGGAACCCTCCTTGCCACTTACAACCATGTGCTTACCTCTATCGAGTATATGAGTCGACTACCTTCACTATCTCTGCCACTCTACGTGAGACAGCAGTTAAGGCGACTGTTCCTCCTTCATAGCGCTCCGAAGACATCGTCAACTGGCCATCGAGCCATTTCGAGACCTACCCAAGTCATTGTTCATCCTAAAGAACCATTGTCTACCTCCGCCTTGCTTTATCTTGCTGCTTTCTATCAGTCGCTCCCTACTTCAGTAATCGGAACGACGAGCAACACAACAAGCAAGACACTCTTCTTCTGCCGGAAGTATTGAAAGACATTGTCAACTCGAATCACTTTCGTTGATGCCCAGTCCACATCTCCAAGCAGCATTATTCTCAGCCTCCTCATTGGTGTTTCAATCCCATGACTGCCTGCCCCTCCACTACGTTTACCCGTCCACATCTGCCACCAAAACGACGACAATCAGAGAGAACTCTTCTTTCGCCGGAACTCGCGGAAGCCACTGTCAACTGGGCGTCAAAACATCTTTCCTAACCGACCCATCGTTCCACTTGAAAAACCGACCTCCTTGCCATTTCGGTGGCTACATTCATCACTTTATTTCGGCCAATACAATGTGAGTTCCTCAATAAGGATGTCAATAATGGCCGTAATGCCACTGATGCTGTTATTTGCTTGGTCTAATGTACCTAGATTCCCGTATTTGTGAGAGCAAATAAGTGAATTCACCTGATTGACCAGACGAATCACGCCATTGATGGAATTACGACAACTATTGACATTGAGGAACTTCACTGCAAGGAGAGGAATCGACCAGGCTCAAATGTCAAAAGTGGATTGAGCAGGTTCTAATCCAATCCGATTGTTGTCGTCGTCCGACCGATGGGGACAGGGGCAGTCCTTGGCTGACAAGGGCGCGCTACCCTGGTCAGAAATGTCGAGGAGAAAACTGCAGAGGCTGTCGAGACAACCCTTCATCTGGACAACTCATAGTCTTCTCAACATTTCGTTCCGACAAGTCGTCGTCACCACAATCTGTCTTCCTCACACTGCCTCATCCTCATCACTTCTCGTCGTCACAACTCCTCTTTCTCACAACTCCTCTTCCTCACAACTCCTCTTCCTCACAACTCCTCTTCTTCTTCAAAACTCACCGTCCTCATTACTCGTCATCCACACAACTAGTCATCCCCACAGCATTTCCTCCCAACAATCCATCGTTCTCCCACTTGACTTCGATTCATCAGGAATCACGGTCGAGTACAAAAGCCGACTTACTCAACCCACTCTTCCGAAATGCGACGCTGCGCTCTCCCAGGAGATAACCACATCCGGCATACTTGTTTGTGGATAAGAAAGACAGATTGTGTGAGAATCCCACAGAATGATGGGACTGGCTGAGCAATGCGGTTGTCAAGAGTCACCGGATCCGGCCTATGTCCCCTGACCATCTTGACCAGCTTGGCTGGCACTACTTGTTGCCTCTCATGCGAAGGGCGTGCAAATCGATAGAAAACTGCCCATATGGAAGCCCATGTGCAGAGATCTATTCATTAATTCTTCTTCTTAAAGCCGACGGAATGCATGATGGCGATCAAACTGGTTACTAGTCACAGCTGCAATCCAACCAGAAGGTATTTTTGCATCTCTACAAGTCCAACTAATTCACCGAAACGACAATCAAGATAAGTCGTCGTCAGAACAAGTCATTTCCCTCACAACTCGCCGCTCTCACACTCGGCGTCGATTCAACAATGTCACACTCTACTATGGAAGTCGGCATCACCTTGCCCAGTTCGTTCACTCAGGATTCTATGCAGTCCGGTAGACATTTCGAGAACTTGGAGGATTAATCGAAGCAGCCACAAGAGGGCAACTGGATGAGGTTTATGTTCCTTGCGTTGTTGTAGATTGATGCGTTGCTGCCCAAACAAAGCGCCCACACCTTCCTGATAACTGGCCAGTGGTGTAACCTGGTATTCTCCCATCGGTTGTCCAGGTGTACGACGGTCTGATTCGCTTACCCTGTTCCGACGGATCTATATCCAATGTTAGTAAATACGTCGAAGCAAGGTGAGTGAATCAGACCTGCGAACGCCTAGACAACCCTTGTGAGAGGACCAGGAGGCTACTCAGCTAGCCACTGCGCGTGGGCAGGGTTCTGTTCATTCATTGAATCCTTTGGCTGGCGGTGTTAGGTAATGGGAACTGTGGTGAAAACTTGTCACTTGGCGGGCCTTGTGCAAGGTTATTTGGAAATATACACCTCTACCAATCTACCTCAGCCGCCGACGCGAATACCCAGACAGCCCTTCATTCTCACACGTCATTCTCACACTTCGATCCATCATGCACGACGCTACAGTCTACAAGCCGGATTGCACAATCGGCCTTTTGATGACACGATACATACTGCGCAATTCACAAGTAATCACAACAAAGCAAGGTCGACCATGAAAAGAGAAAAAAGCACATGGGGCTTACAGGAGCCTGACAAGGTTAGGCGACAAGTTCGGCAGTAAGGAAGAATCAGTCCCCCGAACAGTCTCGGAGAATAGAACGTGTCTTGTCTAACGATAGAGGGCCACACTGGACAAAGAGTAGTTAGATTGCTACCCATATAAAAGCATATGGCTAGAGATCTGCTCATTGTTGAGTTGCAGGGTGCCGTCCCTTGACAAGGCACATTCAATTCTTCGAACTGATCACTGGACAAAGTTGTTATCAAACAGTCTATGCGGGATGTATCTGTTGGTTTTGCAGGAGCATCGATATTGGCAACGAGAAGGCATGAGAAGTCAGACTGACCGCACGAGGCATGTGCCCACTGACCAGGTCTGGGTTGTTGTCGTCGGCTTTAGCCAGACCAGGGGATTTATTTAATAATTAATAATAGATTACTGCCCATATGAAAGGGCATGGGCAGAGGTCTATCCATCGAGTAGAGCCTTGG
The DNA here is from genome assembly GCA_037179335.1 of Cyclaneusma minus. NCBI lineage: Eukaryota > Fungi > Ascomycota > Leotiomycetes > Marthamycetales > Marthamycetaceae > Cyclaneusma > Cyclaneusma minus. The sequence goes on along the minus strand of JAKZHN010000047.1, from coordinate 198,155 downwards.
GCTCGCAGAAGGCGCTCGCTCCATGACAATACGGAATTGGTTACTGAGCACAGTGCCACAGTCGGCGGCTTTTATTGAAGGGGGTTTGGGGATAGTGGAGGCTGTACACTATTGCTGCTGTTTACACTTTACCAGTCAGTCCATTTAGTCAAGCTGACATTTGAATATATGGTGCTGGGTGCAAATGATTACTAGGACTAAGAACAATCCAAGACATATAACCACTGCTGATTTTGTCCCTCTCCACACCTTGCATTAATGGAAGAACATCCCGGAGGAACAATCTCCGGAAACAAATTCTAGCTCCCGGCAGACTGGAAATTCAGGAAACACATCAGCGTAGAACGAAACTTTATACTACCCAGCATTCAGCTTCCGCGGGCTAGCTCATCATATCCGACCTTTAGAACTCTAGCCCTAGCAGCGACTCCCTAAAAACCTGCCCGCCTACCAGAAGCATCCGAAAATCCATTTGATGTGCAAATCGAACACAAGGAATCACCGCCCCCTACAAGCACTCATCCAAGCACATCCACAACAACACAACCAACCTCGCATTTCCACGTGCAGCTCATCGCTCAAAGACAACACCTGCGCTGTCTCTACAAAAGCCCCATAATCAAGCAAGTCACATACACATGCACACAGCAAGTATCGACACCCAACATCTCACAATCTCCCTCCCTTCCGAATCCCAACCTCCATCTCCCCACCCAAGCCCGATCCACAAAAAGCACAGATCCCACGCTGGGGTCATGAACGCTGCCAAACATCTCGCAAATCCGTCCAATGAGCCAGCTTCACAAACACAAAATTTCCGTTTCCCCCCGCTAGTCGCTACAAGGAGGGGAAAATCTTAATACATCAAAGGACAAAAAACACCAGCTAGCTACACACCCGCTATATTCCACGCTAGAGCGATATGAACAACGGATTAGGTTAGTACTAACTACTAATCCACAAGCGCAGAACAAAACAAGGGAAAAAAAAAAAACTCGAAAAGATCATCAAATGTTGCCAGCTTCATGCTTCCAATTTCTCTGTGCACCGGGCACGACTCGCTTTGAGGCATAACAAGGTAACCACTAGACCGACCGAGCCACCCATCCACCCATCCAACGCGAAAAAGTGCCCTATCGACATACCAAAACCTTCGCGATTCTTCATTCTGCAGTCCACCTCTCCTCACCTCTCCTACCCTCACTCCCCTTTTCTCCCCCACAGTCTTCCCAACCCCATTCCCTCCCGTCACCCTTTCCCCACAACGCTCTTCCCCCCACTTGGTTTCTCCCTACCCTCCCTACCCGTCCTCCTCTCACCACATCTGCGCACACCCCCTCACCCCTCCATCACCAAACCCCCACCATGTGCACCTTCCACTCCTCTGCACGACTCCCCCACATCCCCCATCTAATGAAATCCTCGCGCAGCGAGCAACGGGGGTCTGGGGGCTGCCCCCAGAAAATACCATAATAACATCAATAGCGCCATTATGTTTGCAACCTCGCAAAGTAATTTCCGTTACAAAACAGGCATATTCTATCTACAACGATGACATGATAGTTTTCCACATCCAGAGAGATTCTCAGAAGATCAAAAACCCGCATGCGCCGCCGTCTATTTCGTGATAACGTTGAAAAAAACCCATCGATCGATCGCTTTTTCTCTACTCCCTCCCTCATGCAAGATAATCTAGCAACGCAACGCCAGGAAAAACTCCGCAAAACGCCTCCCTGTGCCCCCCACATCATTTTGCACAACTTCTTCACCCTCCCCCCTAACTCCTCAAAAACGTCCTAAAAACCCCCTCCCCCGTACAATCCACCCACGGATACCCAATCTCCCCCAAAAAAACCTCCAGCTCCCGCACCTCACTCTCCGGACACAGCACGCCCGCCACACACTTCCCAATATCGCTCCCCGCATTGCGGTACTGAAACAGACTGATATTGTACCGCGGCCGCAGCGTCGCCAAGAACTTTTCCAGCGCGCCCGGGCGTTCGGGGAAATTGAACATGTAGACGCGCTCGTTGGGCACGTTGGACCGGCCGCCGACTAGGTAGCGGATGTGCGATTTGGCGAGCTCGTTGCTGCTGAGGTCGGTGGCGGACATGCCGGCTAGGGCGATGCGGTCGAGCAGACTCTGTAGTTCGGAAACGCGCTGCGAGGCGGGCGATGTGAGCGAGATGCCGAGCAGCACGTTCGCGCAGGCGTCGGTGGCGTAGCGGTACGAGAATTCGGTGACGGAGTGCGGCATGACGGTTTTGATGAGTTCGGAAAATGAACCTGGACGCTCGGGGATGGTGACTGCGAGGAGGGCTTCTTTGCCTTCTCCTAGCGATGCGCGCTCGGCGACGAAGCGCAGGCGGTCGAAGTTCATGTTGGCGCCCGAGGTGATGGCGACCATGTTGCGGGAGGTGTCGGCGGAGGGGTTGGCAGCGATGTATTTCTTGAGGCCGGCGACCGCCAAAGCGCCGGCGGGCTCGACGATGGAGCGCGTGTCTTCGAAGACGTCTTTGATGGCGGCGCAGATTTCGTCGGTGGAGACTTGCACGACCTCGTCGACGACTTCTTGGCACAGGCGGAAAGTCTCCTCGCCGACAGTCTTGACGGCGGCGCCATCAGCAAACAATCCGACTTCTTTCAGCACGACGCGCTTTCCCGCCGCGAGGGACTGCACCATGGCGTTGGCGTCATACGCTTCCACGCCGATGATCTTGACGTGCGGCGCGATGCGCTTGACGTAGACTCCGATTCCAGAGATCAAACCACCGCCGCCGACACAGCAGAAGATGGCTTCTAGCTTCTGCAGGTTCGTCTGCCGTAACAGCTCCATGCCAATGGTCCCCTGCCCGGCAATCACATAGGGGTCGTCGAACGGCGGGATGTTGGTCAGGCCGTGTAGCTTCTCCAGTCGATGACACTCCTCTTTCGCAGAGTCAAAGTCGGGTCCGTGGAGCACGACCGATCCGCCCATCCGCGCCACATTGAGGTGTTTGATGCTGGGTGTTCCTTCGGGCATGACGATGGTAGCTGGGATTTTCAGCTTTCGCGCCGAGAATGCGACGCCTTGAGCATGGTTTCCTGATTTTGCGCATTAGCATCTGGGCATTTCTTCATAAAGAGTATCCAAGCTTTTGTCATAGGACGTAGGCAAATCTCTACTAGAGAATGCCCGATCTTTCGCAGCAAAGAGCCAAATCATCCATAAACCAGGTCCTTGACCGCAAGGCAGCTTGGACAATAGATAAACCTCGATCCCAGAACTTGAATTCGAGCGAAGCGAGCCACGGGGGTGGGGGGGGGGGGGGGGGGGGGGGGGGGGGGCGCGGAACGCACAAAAGCACGCGAACAGAAAAAGCAAACCAAACCAAAAGACAAAGTGAAAAGGGGG
>JAKZHN010000047.1:171199-193693 GCA_037179335.1 Cyclaneusma minus | reverse complement strand
CCCCCTTCTCCACCCCGCCCCCAACCACCAAACACACCCCAACCCCCCCCCCCCCACCCACCCCCACCCCCCCCCCCCCCCCCCCCCCCCCCCCCCCCCCCCCCCCCCCCCCCACCCCCGTAGCTCGCTTCGCTCGATGTCAAAGTCTGGGGATGATGATTGATCCACCACATTCGCACACTCATCTTGCATGCCTCCGCGCTCATATTCCCGGGGGCCAGCCCCCAGACCCCCGTCCCTCGCTGCGCTCGATTTTCCTTTGTCGCCAAACTTCATTCTCCCCAATAACCAAGGCTCCCAGAAAGTCGACACATTCTCAAAACTCACCTGCAGAACAAGCAACCACGCCCTTCCAGCTCACCCGCGGATCCAAATGCGCCATCTTGTTGTAGGCGCCGCGCACCTTGAAGCTAAACACCTCCTGCAGGTCTTCGCGCTTGAGCAGCACATTGCACTCGAGGCGGTTGCTGAGATTCGTGGCGTGGGTGAGGGGCGTTTCGGTGACGACGTCGTAGACGCGGGAGGTGAGGATGAGGCGGAGGTACTTTGGGAGAGATGTTAGAGAAGGGATTGAGATGATTGGAGAGCGATGTGCTGGGATGGGAAATTGAGATGTGGAATTTGGAATTGAAACATTGAATTGAAGACAAAGTCCAGAATTGAAGACACAATGTAGTGTTGAAGAAAGAGATAAATAGGACATACATCGGGATACCCATTCGGCAGCAGAAACTCCTCCGGCACCACACTCAACAACCTGCTCCTCTCCTCTTCATTCACCGGCGACGGGTTCGCAGCATATTCGGTGAGCGACAAGCCATTCACACTGGGCTGTTTGCGATGGCCGTTGCCATTGACCGTTGTGCCGTTCTCCATTCTGCTGCGTGCTGCTGTGAAACAATTCCTCCTCAGATTTGTTTCGAAAATTGCTTCCGAGGAAAATAAGTGAAGCTTGGAAGTTCAATGTTTGGACGAGTGACAGCTTCGAGAGTCATAGCAGAGCATTATTTTCGGAAACGTGGGGAAGCGATATCGGGTCTTGGCGGGCGGGAGCTACATGTATGTGGAATTTAAGGTTGGATGGTTTTTCCGGCGTCCGGGCTGGGCTGATGCTCGCTCGTATTCCCTCGTATTCCCAAGGCGTGCATTCCAGCAACGCAGATAGTGGAAATGTTTGCTTGTGAATAAATGCAACGAAGCTAGGATGCTGATATTGAAATCGAAGCGCATTGGGTCTGACTTCGGGATTCTCTGAGGGCTGGGATCCAGGACTTTTACTTTGCAAAAATTAGAGTGTTCAAAGCAGGCCTATGCTCGAATACATGAGCATGGAATAATAGAATAGGACGTGTGGTTTTATTTTGTTGGTTTCTAGGACCGCCGTAATGATTAATAGGGATAGTCGGGGGCACATAGTATTCCGTTGTCAGAGGTGAAATTCTTGGATTTACGGGCTATAAGGTCGTGGTGCTGGAGTGGCCTTTGATACTAATACTCGCTCGTATTCCTCGCATTCCTCGCTGTACTGCAGTAAATATTCCAGTTATGTATGAAAAATTCTAATCAGTGAATATGTTAAAATTACGGTATTGGATTTTAAATTAGAGCGCACTAAGTCCGATTCAAGCATTATAAAAGTTATACAAAATTGTGGAATTGGATAGGAGTATAGGTCTTGGAAGCTACTAGTAATGCTCGCTCGTATTCCTCGTATTATCCGCTCTATTGCAGTAAATATTCCAATTATATTGGAAAATTCTGGTTTGTGAATGTGTTAGAATTATAATTATTAAATCTCAAATCAAAGCATATTAAGCATAAATCGAGTATTGTGAAGTTTATATAAGGTCCTGGTGCTGGATCTCATATGGAGACTCGATGCTCGCTCGTATTCCCTCGTATTATTAGAGTATTTCCAGAATATGCATTCCGGTTACGCTGAAATGGAAAATTCAGTGCTGTTAAGATATTGAAACTATAATGAGCGGGTTTGAAGTCGGAATCTATTGGATTTGGCTCAAGTATTCACAAGGCGTAGTACGGTCGTAGTGGTGGACTGGCCGTCGATGCTGAGGCTCCCTCGTATTCCCAGCTGTATTGCAATAAGTATTCCAAACAAATACGGAAAGTTCTGGTTTGTGAAAATGGTAAGAATTGTGATTATGTGATTGTGATATGAGATTCGAGTCAAAGTGCACCAGGTTAAAGCTTAAAACCTGACCCAAATATTGGATCTAAAGCATCCACGGTCGTCTCTTGGTGCTGGACCTGAGGATGGATGCTCGCTCGTATTCCTCGTATTCCTCTTTCTATGGTAGCAAGTATTCCCAGTTAAATAGGTGTATATATGGAGAGTTCTGGTTTGTGAGTATAATGAAATTATAATATTAGATATCAAGTCAGAGCATATTAAGCCTGATTCAAGTATGCTAAATCTCATGTAAAGTCCTGGTGCTGGATTGACCGTTGACTAAACCTGATGCTCGCTCGTATTCCTCGTATCCTGCCTCTTCATTGCCTAAGTATTCCAGTCACATATGGAAAGTTCCGGTTTGTGAGTATGAATAATTATAACATCATATTTCGAGTCAAAGCCCACCAGGTTGAAACCTCACTCAAGTTCCTGTTCAATCCAAAGGATATATGGTCGTGGTGCTGGACCTGAAGACTTGATGCTGGCTCGTATTCCTCGTACCCCGCCAGCGCCTCGGAACATCAGTTCCCCCGCTTCGCCGGACATCATTCCATTTCGGTGGTGATCTCATCGATTCGAGCTCGTGTCTCTCACACGACACATGCGAATAGCTTCATCTTTTGCCATTCCTCCATCGAAGCAATCACCAACATGTCTCAGCCACCGTCGCCTTCGTCCTTTGACGACAACACGTTAGTTCGATCCATTTCCACGATTCCATTCCACTTCCGTCATTCCATTCCACTGCAATTGAGAACTACTTTTGCTAATTTCTCGCCCCATCATCGCAGTGAGTTCTACGAGGAGAGTCGCATGCAAAAGTTCACTCGCAGACTCAAGGAAGAGCCTCTCGTCCCCCTAGGTACATACGCCATTTCTCGTTTCTCCTCAATCATCTGCATACATCCTTCCCATCCCATACCTACCAGCTTCATCACCACCCGGCGAGCCAGATGGTTAGGCCGTCGAATTGGAAACAAATTTCCCGAGGATGATATCGAGCGCAGCGAGCCACGGGGGTTTGGGGGCTGGCCCCCATGAAGTATGTCATCGACAATCAACCGGGTTGTCTGCGTCCTCATACTTCCGTCTCAAGACCGTACTTTCTGGGGGCCAGCCCCCAGACCCCCGTCCTCGCTTCGCTCGATTTTCTCTGGTCGCTGGACTTGACATCAGAATATACACGACCTGGTTCCTCTCCTCTCGTCCCCCATCTGCAAATCTTCAGCTTCCACGCATCAAGCCACCCACAACCCCTTATAATTCCTCCGTCATGCTGATGATTATACGACTTCTAGGCTGCATAATCACAACCCTCGCCCTCTACGGCGCCTCCCGCTCCGTCAAAGCCGGCGACCACGTGCGCACCAACCGCATGTTCCGCGCGCGCCTCTACGGCCAATCCTTCACCCTGCTCGCCATGGTCGCCGGCAGCATGTACTGGCAGAAAGACCGCGAGAAGCGCAAAGAGTTTGAAGGCGTGGTGGCGGAGAAGAAAAATAAGGAGAAGCATGATGCGTGGATTAGGGAATTGGAGGCAAGGGATGCGGAGGAGAAGGAGATTAGGGCGGCGAGGGAGGAGAGAAGGAGGACGGGGAGGAATGGGGGGAATATTAAGAGGGAGGGGGGGGTGGGGGGGAAGGAGGGGGTGGAGGTGCTGCCAGACCCGAGTGAGATTCCTGCGCAGAAACCGACGGGGAGTCCGACGGTGGCGGAGACGGGGGTGGAGACGGTGCCGGGGGTTACGATTACGAAGGTTACGAAGGAGGATGAGGGGAAGGGAGGCTTCTTCTCGAGTATATGGGGGAAGAAGTGAGTTTTTGAGTTGGACGAAAAGGAGCAATGGGACGAAGGGTTCGACATTAGGAAGCCGTTTGACATCAGGAAGTCGTCCGTCATCAGCAATTCTTCGACACCGGGAATTGGTTTGATATTGCATCTCCGCATTGATTGGCGTTTGGGGAGTTGGCGGCCTTTTTACTCTCTCAACGAAGAATACAAGATACCGGTTCCGTCTGGAACTGCAGACCAAATCTTGCAGCTACTTGGCTGATAAGCAAAGTGTCGCAGAAACGCTATGACTTTCCAACTTTTCCAGCTTTCTTAGATTCCAGTTTCCCCGCATTCCCCAGAATCTCCAGATTTCCCAACTTTTCGAGCTTTCTCTAGCTTTCCCAAATTTCCTAGCTTTTCCAAATTTCCCAGCTCTCCCAGCTTGCCCAGCTTGCCCAGCTCTCCCAACCCCCCTAACCGTGCTAACCCTCCTAGCGGCGCTACTAAACTTCCCAACCTACCTATCCAACCCCTGCCAGCCAGCCAAGCGGCGGCCCTAGCGCCAAGGCAGGGGAATAGCTTTATAAGGGAGCTAGCTCCTTTTAAAATTCAAAGCTCCGTTTTCCTTTCTGAACCACAATTTACCATTACCCCCGCTATACCAGAAAGCCCGCGCAGTGTCACGTTGATTTTTACCCTTGTCCTGTGTCATGGTACTGACCCTAGATGCACTACGCGGCCCTTGTGCTCCTAGCGGTTTTGCAGGAGGTTTGTGATGGTGCAAAATTTCCTAATTCTCGGGCTGCTTGTGATGTCGCTTTTATCGCAATTTTCAAAAATTAAAAGCTTTGTGCTTGCGTTGCTATGATAATAAATGTGTGTACGTATGATTAAAAGCTGGCTTATTTCGATACGTTCACGCACCATTTCGAGCAAATTTCAAGCAGGTTTTTATCGGTATTTCAAGCAGATTTCTAGCATTATTTCTACCGGTGGTATTTTAAGCAGGTTTTGGTCTTTCAAGCAAATTTCAAGCGGAGTTCTAGCAGCGTTTCTAGCATTGTTTTTACAAATACGGGTACCGTCGCGCAGCGACTACGGGGGTTCGGGGGCTGGGCCCTGGGAATTTCCCTCGACGCTGCTACTATCCTTGATAGAAAGGCGTGCCCTGTTAACCTATTATATATATGATTAAAGGCTGGCGATCTTCGATACATATGTTCACCGGTCGAGATTTGATATATCTACCGGTGTGTGCGACCCTTTGTAAGCTGGAAGCGGAGCAAGCAGAGCAGGCAGAGCAAGCAGAGCAAGCAGAGCAAGCAGAGCAAGCAGAGCAAGCAGAGCAAGCAGAGCAAGCAGAGCAAGCAGAGCAAGCAGAGTCGCGAGTGTGAGTGTAAGGCTGCTTGTGGCGATATGTCTATACGTGCAACCACATCCCATCACGGTGCATTTCCAAGCCGTCTTCCTGCTTGGCTTTTCCCTACCTAACGAGCCACTATCGTCGTATTGGCTTCGCACAGCCTGCCATCGGGTTTCGGCTCCCAGTACTCCTCGCCTACGGCCGTAATAGCATAGAAAATGTGCTTGGGATCGTATTTGTTTTTAATGTCCAAAAGGCGGTCGTAGTTTTCGCCGTAAAAGACAGACTGGAAGTCTGGTTGACGGAAATTGCCTTCGTTGAGATAGCAGGAGCCGTTTGGCGTTAGAGCTTCTAGTTTGGGGAGCAGAAGTGAGGTCATTTTGTTTTGGGCAGAGAGCTGCGAGGACCAGGGTGCTGTGAAGTTCCAGGGCCTGGTGAAGTGTTAGCAGATGGATGGTTTTGATGATGAGGATTCCATGGCAAGAGGGACGCACGTCGTGATGACTGTGTCAATCAACGCTCGTCGCCAGGCTGGGTTCACGGCATTGCTGACGTTGCCTGTTATAGCAGATGACACGTTGACGGCAACGCCGATGAACTGACCGCCGTGGTTGTTGATGAATCGATAGGCAGCGGTAAGCTCGGTGTTGTTGTCTTCGACTACCGAGCGTGGGATGAGGCGGCCGCCGTACTGTGCAATGCCCACTTCAATAGGCGTCTGCATGGCATTGTACTCGTCCAAGTAACCTTCGAACTGGCCAAAGTAGCTGGTGTAGGCGATGTCGAGCTTCTGGAGCTTTTGGATTAGTGGCTTTGTGAACTTCTTCAGCTGTGCCACTGTTACGTTGGGACCGGTGATTGGCGAGATGGCGAAACTCTCGTTGGAAAAGTACCAAACACTCATGACGCCGGCATCTACCATGGCAGGAAGTGATGCGTGGAAGGTACCGATGGCGTCGTAGAACCTATCCTGCGTCGTGTTGGCGCTGCTGAACGTGAGGTTCATGGCCGATGTAGGCGTGTCCGGGTGCGCTTTGGAAGTCAGAGAAAGCGTCACGCCGTATGTGCCTCCACCACCGCCGGACAGAGCCCAGTAGAGGTCCTCGTTGACCTGACGATTTGCCACAAGGTAATCCCCAGTACCAGTGACCACTTCCCACTCCAGTACCTGGTCGGCTGCAAGACCATGCTTGGACGCAAGAGCGGAATGGCCGCCACCCTGAGTATAGCCGCCCGCAATGCCCACCGTCGGGCATTCGCCGCCCACCACTTGCAGGCCACTCGCATTGGCCGCACTGTAAGCTTCGAAAGCCTGGACGCCAGCTCCCATCTTGATAGCCGAGCCGGTATAGTATGGGTCGGTCCAATTCCCAATACTGATATCTTTGAGGTGGTGCAACCAGATCCCCAGCGCTCCGGAGCCCGTGCTCTTTCCATTGTAGCTGTGCCTCGTCAGTTTTGCCTTGATATCTCAAAGAAAGTCATACTCATGTCCTGTATTGCGAACGACTAGACGGATATTGCCTTGTGTTGCGAATTTGATGCCCGCCGCAACGTCTGCAGCACAAGATACGTTGACTGGGTCCATCAGCTTGATACTCTTTCGACCTTGATGTTTCTCGCTCACCTGCGTATTGCACATATGTTCCAATGACACATTGGGAGGACTTTGACAGGAACGGATCACAGCTCTGATTGGCGAAGAAAGGCGCCATCACCGACGAGGACGAGTCATAGCTGCTGACATCAGTACTTGCCGGCGGCTGACATCAGTACTTGCCGTAGGTTTGCTAGGATACGAACTGCGTTTGCGGTTCCAGCCAGCCTTGTTGCAACGTCGTGCAAGTGGCATTGTCGTATGCCGCCCATTTGTCGTTGTGGCAAGGTGCAGCCAGTGGGATCGTAGCTACAAGTCTGCCCCCAATGGTACTGTTGAAAGCAGCCCACTCCGCTGCGGTAGGCCAACAGTCGTCGCCTGGATAGCATCGGCATGTCGAGTTGACATGTTGGGCGGAAATGAAGGGAGACAGTAGAGTCGTGGTTAGCAGGGAACGCAACATGACGATGAGCGGGCAGGGAGTAGAAACTCTGTTGCAGACTTTCGAGCTTTGGAATAATGGCTGTATGTAGGCAGACATGAGAGAAGAGAGAATGGATGTAGGCAGAAATATTGCGACGATCTCACCTATTATTCAGTCGGATTACCAAGCAAAGTAACATTGATTTCGTGCCACCATCCGGCTGTGGCAACTTCCAGCATCAAATGCTGCTCGCTTCGAAACACAGTGACAGAAAGTTATTTGTATAGCCTGATCCCGACCATGTATATTGGGGTATCATCCCATACCGATAACACACTAAAGAAAAGAGTTGTTTCTGCCGTCATAGTTTCTGCCGTCATAGCCATGCCAGGCCGCTGTCATCTATGTTTCAGTCGTGATGCTGGGAATACCGATACTTGCCGTGCCTTGCTCCAGTCCCATTTCCCTTCCATATTCTACCTTTGCCTTTTTCCCAAACCAATAACCCGCACCTCACCCCCGGCAAGCAATTTCTTCAGTCAACGCCCCCCTGATCATCTTCCTCCTCTGCCTTCCCCTCACCATGCTTAGCCTTCACCTCCTCATCCACCACCTCATCCTCATGACTCTCATCAATCGGCTTCCCATGCGGCGTCCCTCCCACAGCACCCTCCTTCAACGAACCATCTTCATTCACATCCTCCTTCAGGTACAGCGTGAACAGCACGACGAGCAAGACTTCATCGGTCTTGCGGTTCTTGAGCACGTATCTGAGTGCATGTGAGCGTTTGACGTGCTCTGGCCTGCGAAAATGTCTCGGTGTTGGTGTTGATGCCTGGGATTCCTTCGCATTTCTGCATGTGGGGGGGAGATGGAAATTGATACAGGTGGGGTGTGAAGGGATGGAAACATGGATGAGCGGGTAGTAGGTATAAACACCCAATGTAACACCATGACCATTGAACCTCGCTGCGCTCGATTTCACTCAAACAAATTCCACTCCTAGGAAGATCGAGCGCAGCGAGCCACGGGGGTTTGGGGGCTGGCCCCTATAAAAAAAAATTGCTATCACGATCCGGTGCCGTTGAAGCTTGCAAGATAGAAGGGTCTGATCACATTGCGCAGAAAGAGAAATCTTGCTTACCTCAGACCTTGTCCATCCCAGTATTTCATGATCGGCAGCGAGTACCCAGGAAGTCGGAGCGCAAAATCTGTCCACGAATTAGTCGCATGAACCTAGGCTGAATCGAAGGTCTAAGGACTACTCTCTCCAACTCCCTCTATTGAAAGAGTGGAAGGAAAGGGCAGTCCCAAATCCCTCAACCACCTGATGGCACATAAGAGTGGAAGGAAAGGGAAGTCCCAAATCCCTCAAACCACCTGATGGCACACTCAACTCACCATTAAAGTCCAAATACGGATTAAAGAAATCACACCGATACTCCCTCCCCGCCTCCCACTCAAAGCCCTTCCGATTCGCCTCATTCAAAAACCACTTCTTCCGCGCCGCCTCCCCCTCGGGCACATTCCCCTCCTTCCTCGCCTCCAACCCCTCCTCACTCCCCCCCTCTTCAAAAACCATCCCCGCCTCTCCCACTTTGTCATTCTTCCCCTCATCACCCTTCGATCCCACAAAAAGCGTATTAATACTACTAGCCGCCGGCCCATAAAGATACGGCTTCTCGGCATAAACATCCCCATCCAACCCCGGATCAACAGCCCATTTTACGATTTTGAAAGCGTACGAAAAGCCAGGTGGCAGACGGTCGCGGATCGGATGGTCGAAGTCGTTGCCAAACACCAGATCGTCGCCATTGATGGTAGACTTGGGCGTGAAGGAGAAAGAGATGCTGTATTGGTCGGCGGCTTTGGCGTGCGAGGGCAGATCGAAGTAGGGAGAGGTAGTGGGGGAGTTGGGGGGGAGGCCGCGGTATTTCTGTTGTTGCGAGAGTAAGTGAAGTTAGTTGAGGGTTCTTGGGGACTTGACTCAGCGGTTTCCGGCAAGGAATTACTAAGGTGAAAAGCATATTGATGGACGGACCTGTATGCGGACGTTCACTTTCGCGTCTACGAGGTTGGAGGATACCTCGATGGGCTTGGAGGTGTTGACGGGGATGATTTGGTGCGTGTTGACGTCGTACTCGGTGCCGGTCGTGACGCGGAGGATGTAGTTGTGCGCCATGCTGGGTGGTTGAGTGGGTAAACTTGGGTTTCGCGATCTTCTTGGCAAAGTTTGTGAAGTAGGAGAAGAGGACGAGAGGTTTCGTGACGTTATTCTTTGGTGGTGCTGGTTGCGGTCATCGCGGTCCGGACATGTCTGGAATTTTTCTTGGAGGGGCACGCGAGGGGGCGTTGCGGTGACGTAATGGCCTTCTTGGTCTTTTGACAAGTGCAACTTTGTTTGAACGTACGTGTGAAAGCTACAAATATTATGACGATATAAAATGCTTTACACGTGTATTAACAATGAAGTTCGAAGTTCGATCTTGGTATGCAAGATGACAGTGATCAGGTGTGGATTTCGCTTCCTTGGAGACGCTGATCACCAGGGTGTGGGAAACTTGGAGGGTCAAACTCAAACTTAAGTTTGGAACGAACTAAAGGGTCCCAAATTTAGTTTTTTATATTTAAACCCAGAAACTTTAGTTTTAACTTAGATTTTTGAATTTAAACTTGAATTTATAAACAAAATTAAGGTAGTCCAAATTTAATTCCAAGTTCCAACTTATCTAGAAATTCCCAAGTTTCTAGTTTTTAAGTTTCCCACACCCTTGAGTGATCACCGATCGCTAAAACTTTCAGTCTGGAAGGTAAGTAGGTAGTTTTCTTAAAGTTCTGGTCGTTGTCTAATATCTCTCATCTGGTGAATCTAAAATATCTTTCCATCTGGTGGATAAGGGAATGAGAAAGTCTCCGTCTGGCCGCTCTGGCGATACTGTCGCTCTCAATTTTAGTTTGGAATTGGGGCTTAGCTCAGGAGTTCCACGAATTGAGTATACGCTATTTGAAAATATCTGCTCTTTGGTTTCAATGGTTGGAGTGTTTATCTAGGCTTGGAGAATTTTCGATATTGTCACTACCGTGCGTATTCTAAACGGCCATCAGCAGAGCGGAGGAAGGGGTTGGTAACTTGGTTTCTGAAGGAGTTTGTGTTGAAGGTCTGAAATATAGGAATCGATATAGATTCAAATTGGAGCTAGCTACCCTATGAGTAACTAGCTAGAAGCTAGGAATCAAGACCTAAACTACAAAGGACTAGCTCCAGGGCCTAGCCTCAAAGGAATCTAGAAGGTGCCAGACCAAACTACCAGGGGCTAGCGGTTCGTACAGCTCAGTAGTTTGCTTGTCCTCCTTTTGAGTAGGGTAGAGTATGAGACTCTTTTATTTTTTCTTTTACACACTACGAGAAACTTGGTAACGTTGATGCTTGAGAGTTCATGTATTTTTTACTCTCAGACGTTAGAAACACAAATTTGGAATCTATGGGAGTTCCGACGGCAATTGCGGCCCTCTGATGAAAGTTTGAGGCTTTTGGTCGTTTTCTTAGCCAGAGGTCGTAGTTCAAGAATTTGTTGTGGAAGTGTAAGCCCCGAGTGTCTGTCCTCGATTTTGCTTTTACGATTGTTGATTGAGGTGAAGCAGGGGTCAGGTTTCTCAAAATATTTGCTTGTCGTTATTCCAAATAGGGACCCCAGGCAGTCTCATCTTTTGCTGTGCAATGAGAGAAGCTTGGTGACCTTGAGAGGTATGTGTTTTCCAGAAACAGAATATTTAATCTCTGGTTCGACTGGAGTGACGGCACGCATGGGAAATTTGAGTTTCATCCTTTTGTTCATTAGAAGTTGTTCAAGGTCGGAATTTCTGTCATATCTTGTACATGTAAAATGGTAAGAGATCATCATGGCCCTCAGTTGCCATACGAGACGACCATGATGTGGGATTCGCCAGGTCCACAAATGGTTCGTAACACTATGATCGATGATCTGGGAGTTTCTGGGTCTTGCTTTGCCACTCTTGAGTCTTGAAAAGTGATGATGCTTCTCTTCGATTGCATTGATGAGTATTGTGAGTCTGACATCTATATAATCTCAATCTCGTAGGATGGCACTTCGACCTCTCTCTCAGGTGAACCGCGATCCCACATACCGTGAGTTGTCTTGTGCAAGTACCGACTCTGAGGAATACAAGACTCTTGTAACAACTTCACAAACTCTATAGGCCTTATTTGACTAAATCTTCCGATCCGGGAATATCTGCCGTTCTTACCTTTTTCCGCTTTTAGGACTAATCCCGTATACAGATACCTGTCAAAGAAACAGAAATATATGCCATCGTTTTCGCCAATATCCGATTCGGAACATGTATCACGGTAGACTTTCACTTGAGGGTGAAACTTGTCAACGGAGCTTGCCGCTAGTAGAGGAGCGGTCAATCGAAGCAATCCTGAGCCTGTGTTTCCGAACAAGTTCAGTTGATTGACCTCTGTAGAGACTGCAGAAATCTTGGCAGTAGGTCTGTACATCTGGTCCGTGATATTAATTTCGACATAGTCATCCACAGAAGCCCAAGACCAAGTTGGTGCACGGTAATCGACAGGTCTTGTTTTTGATGTGCGGGGGCAGTACCATAACAAGGCTCCCAGTCTGATCAGAGGTCCAAGTAAATGCTTTTCCCAGAAGCCAGCGTGATAAGTCCCTAGAGAGAATGCTTTGCCGAAAGTTCTCGCATATCCTGAAAGGGCGATAAGCTTGTCGGATTGCTCAGACAATAAACAGCGTGAGTAAGTATGAATAACATCTACCCATTCTGGCCAGCCATCCTCGGAAGGTTGCCAGAAAGCCCCCGAGTGATAGCTTTTCCATGATATAGGGTCGCGGAAGGCCGGATTTCCCCTAGAAAAGGAGGCCGAGGAAGACCAGTCTGAGACCCCTGTTGAACTTTCTGTCAACAACTTATCAATCTGGTTTTTATCTTCGGCGCGAGGTGGTCTGCATTCTAGAAACAAGCCGAGTTTTGTAAAATGTAGGACGTGTTTTGAGAGTAAGCGCTCTTGGAAAACCCAGCCACGATGGTTGAGAGGTGTTTGTCGAATAATGTGTTCGAGCTTTCTGTGTTCTCCTGCCGGGTAAATGTGAAGAAAAGCCGCATTCTGTAGAGAGGTTGCCGAATTTCGAAGTCGAAGTAAACAAGGATTCCATTTGGAGACCTGACTGAGAAAGCCATCAGTAGAATCCCGTGCTTCGCTAGCGGCCAAAGTGCACAAGGCATTTGAGTACACTCCTGCCATTAACGCCGCTTCCTGTTCCCAATCGTGAGCCGAGTCTTGAATGATGCATAGCGAATCGATCCAAAGGTACCGTATTCCAAGTTGTCGAGTCGCTAAAACGGCATCTTTGAAATTGAGTGGTAACTGCGTCCATGGGATCTCATAAAGAAATCTGGCTATGTTGGCTTCCAGCAACCTGAGAGGGACTTTCTTCTTATCGCTTCCCCAACAATGGCTTAAGGTGACATATTTTTCATCCCCACACAGATCTCCGGCAAGTACGAGGCAGGCCTTCTCTTCGCTTTGGCTGGTGCCGACGTCAATGAGACGTGTTGGCAGGAAACCTTTCCTTTTGTTCAGTGATGAATGGCCGTCGGGGGACGTGTCTGGTATAGAGAGATCTTTTACAGACGTTTGACAGCAAGTCTTTATAATCTCCTTCAAATCTGTCAATATCGATGACGTGGATTGCAAGCCTAAACCTGGGAGATTAATATCTAAGCAGCAAAACGTTGGCAGAACAGAAGCATACCATATCCATTGCTACTGGGAAAACATATATTTTCAACCTCCAACGAGAACTTGGCAGAGTGAAACGGTCCTCCATTGTCACTATAAGGTCCAACATAAGGCCCTCTCGGAGAATCGGATATCCAAAAGTAGACAGAAATTCTCTTCTCCATCGCATACAAGCCACATCTGGAAGTGTCCTTCCATCTCCCAACATCTGCGATTTGGCTCTCGTATACCGTTGGCGAATATATCGATCCCGATATTTGGTACCAAGTATAGGATGTATGGCCAGGATTAGTATCCGGAACAGCTCCCCGTATTCCAATCGCCTTTACAAGCATGGCGCAAAGTGGACAGCCCCTGCTGGCAGACTCTCGGATAGTACTTGCAAGCTTATGTGGCATTCTACTGCTACTGCTAAACCGTGGTAACGGCGCCTCTGTTCGTGCATAGCCGGAACTATGAGTGAGGAGGGCTTCGACAACCTCATAGCACTTCTCGCACAATGCTGCGTTGTCAGCTCTCAGAGCTTCTCTGTCGAATTCGATTTGTGGGCTATTGCTTGGTTGAGTCGGTTCTTCCTCAGCATCTCGTGCCACTTTCTCCAGTACTTCTGCCAACGAAGGCATGGCGACTTGAACGGGGATGCTGCAAATGGCAATGTTGGATCGCGCAGTGACAGGATAGATTCCAAGATGTTGAATTCGAAGAGCACGATGTTTCAGGCTCGAGTTTGGAGAGTATGAGGACAGGCGGGATAGAGATGATTGAAACGGATAATGCGTGCTACCTATGCTTGCGTCTGGTGTCTGGGGATCTTTTGTTGGATCTTGCGGCGAAGCGGGGGATGTCTGCATCCGCGTCCGAATGTTCGGGGTGTTGCTGGCTGAGCGAGAGGCTGAGCCGGAGTCGCTGTGTAGTCCTGTGGTATCTGACGATCTCTGGGATAGAATAGGATGTCGAGCAGGGGATTCAAAATCAGTTGATTAGATATCCGTACACTGCTGTGAACCACAGTCTCGATCTCAGAGTGATAAGATGGAGTTGGTGATGACGGTGTCGCAGAACGATGCTCGGCAGTGGAGTGAACGATGATGACGATGCTGAAAGAAATGATGACCTCGAGAAATACAACGGCGCGATACTCAATATCCTAGAAACTCCAAGATCGTGAGTTAAAAGAACAGGATGCTGAGGTTCGGGGCCACTTTGACTTGATGGCTTCGAAGAACACGATGTCGAGATTTTTGGGGCAGATAAAGAGGGAAGCAGGATGGGAAGCACAGGAAGAAGCAATGCGGGGTCCGGCGTTGCTGCCTGGAGGTGGACATCAGCCATTGGATATTCTGGCCAAGTATGGGGGTGTCTGCATCCACCGGAAATCTCGTGTTACTACTGTCGTTTGGGGGCCGGAGCTGGGATGGTACTTGAGACAATGTAAAAGAACTTGTCCAACTTGTCCAAATTTGATTCAGTATTGTTAATACTAACAATCTATTGATAGCTTTCTTAGACATTGTTTTCATTCTGGCGGTGTAAAATCGATAACTTTTGTATTCCAGATCCCGTCTAGTTTAGTCCGGGGCTCGAGCTAATTAAAAGAATGAGGATACCTGAGAGACAGAGGAAGATTATGAGATCGCCAAACAATCTGTAGGAAGTGAAGTATGTGCTGCGTGAAAGACACAAACTTTGGCAAGACAGAGCCCGGGGTTTTGTTCCCTTGTGCTCATCAACATCATATCACCACTTCAGTTTATCAGCCGAACGGAAGGCCGTGAATGCACTCTAGATATGCGATCAACCCGCTCAAGTGTGTCACCCCGTGGCCCATACCTAAGAAATAACAAGAACGTCATTGCAGAAATATGGCTACCTCCTCCCCTTTTCTCCATCTTCCTTTGTGTCATCCTGCCATATCAGGCAGCAGCACTAGCTCCTTTGTTAGCGCCGTCCCCAGCTCCATAAGAGCTGGGCCTTAGCTAGACCTTCCAATATCAAGCACCTACGTCCCTCAACACTTTGTATACTCCCAGGAACAAGACGATATTGTAAAAGGCACTACAGAAATATCCAGAACCCCTAAGGATCACGAGTCTTTCCACTCCTACCGCCCAAGAAAGAATGTATTTCTGCTCCTCCCAAGTGGCAAGGATTCAGGTTTGGCCTCATCAAATCCACACCTTCGGTGTGATCGACCTCAAAACTCGCTGCCCCTAGCTGATCTCGGGCGGCCCCGATCCCTTGCTTCCCCAAAGCCAAGCGCGCCGGCTTCACAACACTAGCCATCCTAAATCACCACATCATCCGCAATGACAACTCCCGCCGGAACGAAAGCATGCGGAAGATCGAAAACCCGCCAACGTTGAGCCCCAAATGTCCCAAGGGCTCCCGCGGAGACGGCTTGTCGCGATCAGAGCTCACTTTGTCCATCGCACGTTGAAGCTCGAAAAACCTAGTGATCGGATAGCCCCTGATCCATGGCTACCTATTTGATCTTGAATGTTTCGACTTCCCCGTCCGATATGATCTTCTCCATTTCCTCTTGATCACATGATGGTTGGATGCAAAGCTGCCCAGCTCGTTCCCATAAGCCCGAGGGCACGTCCAACTTCAAGATTAGTACAATAAAATGACACGATCCCGGCCACCATCCATTATTGTATCTTCCAGTAGATATGAATCGCCATCTGCTCGGATTGTTGTGGACATTTGTGACCCATTCGGCTTCAGAGCCAGCTCCATATGATAAGAACAATCCAATCTCGTGTCTGCCATCCAACAAACTCATTCTGACGAACGTCGAAGAAGCGATTGGGGTCTGGGAGCGAACTTCCCACGGTAGTGTTCTAGCGCTGATGTGTATGACTCTACATGAGCAGCCCCCATGAAGTCTGATAAGGTTCCCGTGGTGATCCTCAAAGCGCAGCTTTAGTACGAGGTTTTCAAAATTTTCACCCTTGAAATCGTACTCCACTTGTCCTTCCCAACCAGCCCATGTCCATGATGGGAAGTCGTATCTCCGACGCACCGGTGCTAACTTCGGGCTCCGTTGATGGTGCCAAGAAAGAGAGTGGGCAAAAAACCTGTCTCCCTTTTTCCAATCTTCCTTATAGTTTTTCCCATATGAAACATGTGGACAACCTTCAAATGCGAGTCCCCAATTATGCCAAACCTCAGGGTTCTGTTTGGAAATTCGCGCCAGAATCCCCTGGAAAGCGTTCAGAGAGTCTGAATCGTAGCTCAATTTCCCCCTGGAGTAATCCTCCACGAGGGAGAGACATTGGAGAAAATTTCCTCCACTTGCCATTTCCTTTTCTTGGAGTTGACCAAATATTCCCCTACGCAGGGTGTTGTAGATCTCCTTTTTATTTCGAACAGGTGGACTATCAAGTCGACTTTGAGCACTCTCGAAGCAATTCATATCGTTGCATTCAAAGTACACTTCTTCATCGGTGAAGACGAGACGGCGCCGGCTCAGAGCTGCTTCTTGATACGTCCAACCGCGATTAGACCAATGGGAGTTCTTGATTGATTGCTGCGGGTCTTTCATTGCAAGCAATACCATACCTTCCTGGGGTTTGGCAACTAGTTGAGCTGTTCGCATCCTGGCCCCCACCCCCGGTAAGCCATGGCTTTGATCTCGACCAGCGGCAGCTATGATAGTAAGTTCGGCGTTCTGGTAGATGAGATCCATTCGTTGGATTTGCTGCAGCTTTGATTGAGGATTGTCTTGATTGATACAAAACTGATCGATCCAAAGGTACCGAAATCCAAGGGATTTCGTAACCACGATCGAGTCTTCGATGACTGGAGTAAGCTGTTTTGGGAGTTGCGCCTTGCTGTCTACGATAACAGCTCTGCTCTGGTGTCCTGTCGGTGCACCCCAGACATAACTCAGAGCAACGTATTGCATGTATTCTTTGCAATCTTCGAGGTAGCCCGTATTGCAATCGATGACTTGAAGTCCTTTGAGCCCCCACTCCATGTCTTTTGTGATACCATTGCATTTTTTGTGGTTGTTACTGCAATACCACAACCACGCCCCGACCAGCTCGTAATTCAAAGCAGGTGGAATTTGCTGGGGTACCAAGATGTCCGGGTAGATCATATCCTCCAAAAGAACTGCACATGATCGAGTCGCGATTTGAGACATGATAATGGTCTCTTTCCCAAAGTAATCATCGAAAAGGCGCCGAAACCCGTGAGGCAGCACCATCAGGCACAAGGCATTGCATGGCCCTTCGAGCCGTGACCCCCAGTCTTCAAACTGCCATGCCTTGGAGAAAGACACCGCCCATATCTCATCGGGCTCGTCCAGGGAAATAAGGGGAGCCCCGTGAAATGATAACGCCTTCAGCACTGGAGTCGCTTTCGCACGAGACTTGCAGAAGATTTGACATGATATGCAATCTGTTTTCGCCGGTTCTTTGTATCGATGACCTACGCTCGCAACAATAATGCCACGCACCCCTTCCGCAGGTTTTTTCGTGAATGGACCACAATCACCCAGCTCAATGGCTTTCTTTGTCAGGCCTCGAAGAGGCAATTCCGCGCAATCGGCACACACGGTTCCAGAAGATGAGAACTGGTCAGAGGATGTTTGAAGAGCAGGCGGATCGGTAGGAGGAAATTCCTCATTTTGCGTCATATGCTTCCTTATATTCCAATGGCTCAACGCCACTGTCCATGTGGTAACCTTATACAAGATGTAGCCTATCCAGAGAAAGCTGACTATAGTAATAAGGAAAGACCATTTCGCAAGCTTAGTTGCACTCTTCACAGGTTGCTTCATTGCACTCTTCACGGCTTTAGCGACTTTGGAACCGTAGGGTGTGTCGCCGGCCTTTGCTCTCCCAATGCCGAACATGTACCAGATGAACGCCAGGAATAGTCCGACAGGTATTAGCAGAATGCCCAAGATAACCACGGAATAAGAAGCTATTGCAAGCTTTATTGCACGCTTCACAGGTTTAGTGACTTTAGAACTGTAGGGGGCATCGTCGGTCTTTGCTCCCCCTAAGTCGAATATATACCTGAATATCTCCAGGCAAAATTCGTGAGCCATGAAGTATATCAGTGAAATGCCGAGGATAGGAACGGCACAAAAATGAATTGCAAGCGTCATTGCAGCCTTCACAGGGTTCGCGTCTGCTGCTTCTCGAATTCGATTTGAAGATGAATGGGCGCGGTCAGCTCCCTGAAGGTCGTGTTGGTACCATATTATCATCCAGCAAAATTCGGAAACCCTGAAGTATAATGACGGAATGACGTAAGGAGCCACGTAGAAAGAATGTATTGCACCATTTATTGCACGCTTGACCCAATTAAGGATATCGAGAATCCGGTAGAGGCTGAGATTTCGGGAGATACACCGTGCAGCGTTCGAGGAGCCGTGGTTCTCATGTATATCGGCTGTGCTTTCTCCGGAGCCGAGAACTTCGAGGCGCCGACTTGTTGTGGATGGATGATCTCGGAGACTAGGACACTGAATATCATCGGGTGTGAGCGAGGAGGCTTTTGTCGTGGGGCCGTCATCTTGATGTGGAGTCTCGGACGACATTATGGCTCTATTGGGACCCTCCTATCTTGGTGTCATTAGCAAACAGACATCTGAGATTAGCTTGGACAACAAAACTTACTAGCTTGGATATCGAGCCCGAAGACACTTGGCAGGAATCGATGCGGGCATAGGGCTCGAACGTAGGCTTCGTCACTCCAGGTGACTAAGTTTGCAGAGGAAACGACACTCCAAGTTTATCACTGCCCGCGCTTTTCGAAAATCGGAAGTCGCAAACGCGTAGGGCCCACCGCTGGAGCCGAGGTACCCCGATCTGAATCCTGATAGTCTCGACAAGGTGGAGTGGCGAGGAGTTGTGAGGAGTGGCGGAGGATTTCGAGCTGCCGTTACTTTAAGGTCAGAATGTCAAGAGGGGTTTGCGCACATATGGAGTGACTGCGAGGCTGTGTTGGGGCTGAGGGGAGACCGCGATTTCTCCATATGCAGGTCTCCCGATGCATCAGCTCTTCCTTACCAATCGCTTCACGAGTGTCCAACAGCGGCTATCTCATGCAGCATCCTGCCTCTTCGCATATCTGCCTGTTACTACCTAAGGTCGCAATCATCCACCAATGACTGAAGAAGATCGCAGAAAATATTCAATTTCCAGGAACAGTCTCGCTGAATTGGTACGGAAATGAAAATCCTGGTGAATGGTGATAAAACCCGATTGACTAAAAAACGACGTTGGGACTTCGAATCGTGGTTCGTGGATACTTCGAAAGGAAAACCCAAAATCAACGAATAAATCAGTGGCACCTATTCTTAAAAGACTGATGGCTTCTCCTTTAAAATTCAAGAGAACTGAGAAGTGTAGGAAAATGAGGAGAAAAAGAAGAGAAATACAACCATCTCCGCTTGACATGTGATGATATGCCAGGAGAAATGCCACAGCCATCTAATCTCTAGACTTCTTCCTTGGAGTTGCTAGCTGCTAGTAATAGCTTTTATGGTAGTGCAGCCATGCAAGCATGACTTAGGGGCAAGGTCGCCGTAAACACAGAAGGATGAACCCTCAGTTGTTACGACTTTCACTTCCTCTAGATAACCAAGTTTGACCAACTTTCCATCTCTGGGTGGTCCTTGCCGAACTCCCCAAGTCACATGCAGCACAAGTCCGAAAGCCTCACTAGGCCATTCAATCGGTAATAGCGACGGGCGGTCGGTGTGTACAAAGGGCAGGAATATAATCGGCACAAGCTAATAACTTGCGCCTACTAGGAATTCCTCATTAAAAAGCAACAATTGTAATGCTCTATCCCCAGCACGACAGAGATTATACAAGATTACCCAAATTTTCGGTCAAGGAATGAATTCGTTGGCTCTGTCAGTGTAGCGCGCGTTGCGGCCCAGAACATCTACACTCATAGGTACCTAGAGCTTGCGCTAAAGGGTTGGACTATGTCAAAAGCACCCCGAGTGTCCGCCACTATTTAGTCTCTGGACTGCCCGGGGCAGCTGCGAGTAACGCTTCTCGAAGGGAGGCTTCCACGCCAGAGTAGTAGCGTTGCCATACCGCAGTATGACTAGTAATCTCTACTTATAAGCCCCTAGATTTAAGGCATCATACCTAGCACTCATGTCAAAGGTGTTGAGCTCGTTCTGTCAACATTGTTTAAGCACCTGAGATGGGAGAATGCTTTTATTCCAGTGATTCCCATTTTTGCCTATGGTGAAATTCCAGTCTCTTCATTATTCCAATAAGTAACACTTAACCAAAAACCATAATTAATGAAGGGGTATATATAGTATTCAATAGGCTTATAGCATTCATCGCAAGCAGTCCAACAACACATCTCCTCTGCCAACAATATTATCGTCACCTGAACAGACATCTAGATAGTAAGGTGCAATTCACTTCACTTCTTCAACAAGGAGCTCAACACGAGCTCAGACAGTCTCTCCTCCAATCCAACATCCAGACCGAACCGTTTCGGCGGGCTCAAATCGATGCTATTCAACTATATCGTGATATCTTCTCCCACCATCACCTCCCATCTCTTCCCCAACACTTCCACCTTCCTCTCATCTTGCACTTTTCGTCCTAGCGCCACATCACCCTATCCAAAACACGTCACCGAATACCAGTAAATTCCCCAACCCCTCTATGACGACCTTTCTCTCTCCCCTCCCCATCTTTGCATTTTGCATTCTCGATTCCCTTTCAAATCTCCCCAACCATCTCCTTCCACTTTTGTCAGCCCGTTTGAAATCAGCCCTTCTCAGCCTATCCATATCCACATCCCCACAACATCACCATCACCATCACATCTCACCCACCACCACCTCTCCACCCTCCAGCAATCTCCCTCCTTCCCCTTCCCCAGCACCGGCTATAAACTTACATGTATCTGACAAAATCCCACATTCTCACTCCTACCCTCCATCCCCAGCCCCCACTCAAAACCAGCAACGCGCCACCAGCACGCCACCTCGTGCGGCTCCAAAACCACCTACCCACTCCGAACTCGAAGTAGGCATGATCAGAAGCTTCACAAGCCGCCCACTGTCATCACAATCCCCTGTAGCGATTGCTCCAAACATGTCTTTCTACTTCTTCCGTCCGTCCTTCCTTCCCTACATCTAGCACCCTCGAACCCCCCACCCCCCCGGGCCAAACCATACGCTCCTACCCTCGCTACCCCAAATCGTTTCCAAACCCCATCTGTGGGTGCCGTATATTGCCGTCCGTCGCACGAAGCGAGATCGGTCTCTGCGGTGCGAATCGCCGGCTTTGTCTTTCTAAAATGCGAGATCACCAAAACGAGAAATCTCCACCGCAGCCAGCACAAGAGTTCCAAAATAACCGCACAACGCACAATACCAACAAATTTCCATTTCAGACACACCCCCCCAACATTACCAATAATACCTAGCAAGCAATTTCATCGCACTACTTATATACAAGCATACCCACCACCTCCTCTCTTTATTAATTCATACATTCATATATACAACCCCCCCTCCCCCACCCGCATCTCCCCAGCACCCATCCCTCCTCATTCACGGATCCAACCCAGCACTCGTCAAAATCCCCGTCCAATCCGGCGCAATAGTATCATTCTCAAAAAACTCCGGAAAATGCACCTTCATCTCCTTCCACTGCCTCGGAAAAACGCCCTCGTTCCTCGCCCCCTGCTTCCTCACATTCCCCAAAATATGCGTATCCCCCTGTGTGCCATTCGGATACGCAAACAGATCGCTAATCGCGCCCGAGAACGCCGCATGGTAGTAGCCCGTCCCGGCCGCGCTGGACACATTCGGATTGCGCACGTCGTCGAGCGAGCCGACGAACTGCAGGATTGATGTGAGGTCAGAGCCAGAGCGGATCTTTTCTTCCGTTTGGTAGAAGTGGATGCGGTTGTTGTTGTAGAGGCGCCCCTGGATCGTGGCCGTGAGGATCGTGGCGTTGGGTTGGAGGATCTCGAGGTCGATGCCGCTGCTGCCGTTGGTGGTGTTGGCTGTCATGTAGTAGGTTACGGGGCCGTCGCTGGGGGGTCGCGGGTCAGCTGAGTTCGGAGGGAGAGGCCAGCGGAGGGAACAGGCTATTGAGGGCGCACTTCCTGGGGGCCAGCCCCCAGACCCCCGGGCCTCGCTGCGCTCGATTTTCACTCAGACAAATTCCACTCCTAGGAAGATCGAGCGCAGCGAGCCACGGGGGTTTGGGGGCTGGCCCCTATAAAAAAAAATTGCTATCACGATCCGGTGCCGTTGAAGCTTGCAAGATAGAAGGGTCTGATCACATTGCGCAGAAAGAGAAATCTTGCTTACCTCAGACCTTGTCCATCCCAGTATTTCATGATC